>CABHPP010113547.1:0-30299 GCA_902168425.1 Peromyscus attwateri
CCTGGCCAATGGGACCGCGGCGCCTTGTTTAAATGATGGCGAGGCTGTCACGGCTGCCTGGAGAGGAGATTGAAAAGGCAGCAAAATTCCGTGAATTGGCTTAGAAATGAAATTGCCTTTGATGTTTTAAATACGCTACGATGAAGGAAAAGGTATCACTGTGTCCAGCCCACGGCTGCATACGGTCCAGAATAACTGAGTGAAACTTGTGAACCAAAGTTTCCCGGGAAGAACTGGCACCTTCAGCAAATGCTGGGCAAGACGGAGGAACTGATTAGAAAGTCAGATTGTGGAAAGGTTAGAAATTGGAGGTCAAGTCTAATAATTGTTGGGGAACATCGTTTGCCCTCTTAATAGCCATGTCTTGTCATCCTTTGTAAGTGACCTAACAGCATTGTGACCATTGTGTAAATTAACGTACAGAGTACTGGTTTTCCAACCGTGAGTACTGCTAGCATCTGTGGTTGTGACAGGTTTCCCTTTTGCCTTAACATACCTATTTAATGTTTCCACCTATTATTTGAAAAATGCCTTTGAGTACTGTAAAAACTTCATCAAATTGTTACCACGTTGGAACATGGAATTTGGGATAACCTAAAAATATGTCCCTATGCCATGGTCACTCATATTTGACTTCTGGATAAGCTGATAAAATGGGACCAAAAGAAAAAGACACTTTTGAGGTGAGAACTTTGATTTTCTGTCAGTAGAGTCAATATGAGTTTTGCTTTTTTATAACTTTTGCGGTTTACCAGCATTTTTCCACTGTGTCAGAAAGTTTGACACTCCTGCTTGCCACACATAACCAGACACAACTGTTAAGTAAGCCAAGAAATTTTATATAAACCATGCCTTCTTATCTGATATGCCTTAATTGGCTTTACTCTGTACATTTACTGGGCTGAACAGAGATGTAAAGAAAACTGTTAGCATGTTGTTGGGTTGTTTTGTTTTTAGACAGGGCCTTGCTCCGTAGCCATGATCAAATTGTGATGGCCCACTGAGGGCTGTAACAGAAATGGAGATTAGTTTGTAAGGTTCAGGTGGTGTCCTATAGAGGCATTAACATTTTACAGCAAGCATTTCTCCCAAAAAACAGAATGAATAGTTGCAGGAATGAGCAAGAGAGAGGTTAAGAGTGCTCATTTTAGTTTTATATAGGATATCTTATTTCACTAATAGAGTTTTGCTACACTTTAGACTTCTCCAAAATCAATGACTATTTCAAACAAAATAGTCACCGATACTTGAATTTATATAAAACACTTAAAATTTAAGGTCTACTAATGTATACATTTAATAATATACTTATACATAAATATATAAATAATGTATTTTAAATAATATGTAATTGATTAGAATTATGTTTAAAAAATGTCCCCAAGATATTTGGTGTTCTACTTATTCATGGTTTTCATTTTATAGAGGAATGCAGAACACTGTGTTCCGTACTCTGAAAACATAATTTGAAAGGAACCTGGATATGCTTTACTAGGACCAAAGAACTCTGTTTATTTAAAATATCAAAATAACACAAAGAACAAATTCAATATGCAAGATGACGCCTACTACTCACAAAGAACTGAATTTCTGCTCTAAAGACATTCATACTTAAGAAACACGAGACAAACAAAATATCTACTAAACTCGACATTTAACATACAATGGAAAATAATGAATTCTGATATTTTAGATTATCCTTTGTAATTACTTTTAACTGTCCTTAATTAAAAACAAAAGTTATGATTTGAAACAGAACACAAAGCATTTCCATTTTAATATGCATCATCCCTCCCTTAAACAGAACAGTTTTGACACAACATGGAGCAACTAAACACCCAGCTTGTGTAATGTTTTGGCAATCACTCTCATCAACTGTAATACAGTTTTACTCACAAGGAGAAAAGTCTGATTGTTGAATAAAGGACTTTCTATAATTACACCACAGTACATTATTCATTTTATGCAAGCAGGAATATCAAACAGAGAGGCATGGTGACAGTGAGATGTGCACATGCTCTTCATGCCAGACATTTCAAAATCTCCAGCAGTAACACAAGCATTGAAATTACTTGGCTTTACTTAAGAATCTGAAATGCTTTTATAAAGGTTTTCATCTCTGAATAACATCTATTCTCCAAAGAACATCCTTAAATTCTCTCTAAATAAATGGCTGCAGAGACTAACTGGTTTTGGGATCTTTCAAAGGACAGACTCAAGATCAATATACAGCAAGTTAAAACATAAACACACCTCTACAAAATAATCCCTCCTCTCATCTTCCACACTATCTAATCCTATTGCTTTTATCATAGTGATCTACTTCCAAAGAGGAAGCACAGAAAGCATGCTGATACCACAGCGGAAGTATCGTAAGTAAAAATTGTATAAATATGGGAGGATACCCAAAAAAAGGAACATTCGCAGGAAACTTAAAGGGAGATGTGCAAAAGAAATGAGTGGAATATGTAGAACTGTCTAGTTCCTATATGCTGTGTAGAAAATTATTCTCATCCATTATTCACGCTAATAGCAGGTAACATTTAACGTAATTCTACTTAAAGATTTAGAAACACTACTTACTCCTTATTAAATAATGCATTTTCAGTCTTTTTCAATTTGGCACTAAATCTTAAAATGTCCAAACATGACTCTGTTGAAAGGTCGTGCTTTTTTCTGAGTCATCAACTCAAGTTCTGTGTAGACTGGGATGCTGCTGCTCCCTACGAGCAGCTCTTCTCACACCATCAATCATGTTCAGTTCAGGGAAAGTGAACTAAGTCTTCAGTGCAGAGCTGTGTGCTCATGGCAACAAGCTACTTGAGAGAGCAATCAGAGATAGAGGGTGACATGAGGGGCAGAGGTACTATTCCTTCTGTCAGATTGTTCTAAGCATCTAAACAGGCTGAAGAGTGACTCCAGTAACCATTAAGGCCACAGTAGAAACTTTAAAAAAACAACATGTAAATCATAAAAACCAATGTTCACACTATCACTTAATGCCAATTTTTCTAAGTTAACATAAAACTATGTAAAAGGCTGTTGCCCAGCCAGCAGGCAACACAAACATAAGACTCAGAACCAAAAAATAAAACAAAACAAACAAGCCATTTATTTACCAGTACACTATAGGGAGCCGAAACAACACTACAAAACTACACATCTCTGAAAAAGCACGAAGTATTCAATCCAGAAAAGATGGTCTAAAAGAACACTCTTAAAGAACTAATGCTCCAAACCTCTCCTGTCAATAATAAATTAGAGTGATATGGTAGGAACAACATTCAAGTTCATAAACATACCAGGTTAATTGTGTTGAATTAGGATGTGACTGAGTGAAAAACAACGGATGGTATTTATTAGCCCTTAACACTTTATAGTCACTCCACAAAGGTGTTTTGACACTTTTTAATTTGAGAGAAATTAGTATACTTCTTTTATGCTACCATCACTTAAAAGGCAGTCACTTTATTAAAGCACCAGTTGAAAATGCTAGTTTTATTCCTCTTTTCCCCAGCAGTAAAGGTCGAAATTAAAAGTCTGCAAACTGTACTACTTTTGTAGTTGCTTGAAGGTGTCTTGCTGGCATAAGGAACAAACCCTATGGTTAAGTGGTATTTTAGGCTGCCAAAACCAAAGAGTTTCTTATAAAAATAACCTCACCTTGATCTGGAGAAAAGAAAAATCTAAGGCAGAAATTATTTTTTTAATGTAGTGTAAAATATAAGCTTATTATTCAATAGTGTTCATTAAAAAACTGCATCCAACTAAACTGAGAGAAATGAGTATTCTAACTTGTAACTGGTTGGTCAGTGTGACTGTTCCCAGAGTAGTTTCCCTACTTATTTTATACACATAAACACAAACATTTAATACTTAGTCTCAATATTCAAACTAACAATTTTTTTTAATCTATTATCCAAGGACTTCAACTGTGCTTCTTTGGACAAAGATATAGTCAAACAACAAAGAATTTAAATTCTTTTAAACTACCCAATATCTACTCAAAATCTTTGGTGCATTAAGTCGGAGATAGTAAGTTAATAAATTTCTGTACTCAATAACTTATTCAATTTACAGATTAAGTGCTAACTGTTATCTATCAAAAATTAACTTAAAACAATAAATTATACTCACAAAATAAAATATTCACAATGAGGCTAAACTTAGTTGTGAGATTCAAAATTTTAAGCTTAGTTACCAAATAATGATTTTAGAGTCATAGAAAGGCGAACTAAGAAGAGTGGGGCTCACTTTCTAATCTTTGTGCCTACTTTGAGAGCTAATATACATTCAGTTTATCCAGATCCATGTTATTACATTTTTGGAAACTAGAGGAAGCAAAGTAATTTTCCCACTATTGTGGTTTTACTGATTTCTTCTAAGTATTATACTGACTACCTCCAGACTGCATTAGGAACAAAAGAATGTAGTGCCTGGCACACAGTATGCATTCATTAATGCCACATCTTCTTCTTTTGTGAACTGCAGTCTGCCACCAGAGTTCAAATAAGTACTCTATAACGTGGAAATACATCATTCCCTTTCTAGTTCAGAACTGCTTACAAGGTTCAAATGAGATAACATGTGAAAATGTTTTCAATAATACAGTATTCCAGCTTATCTACAGTAATAACTAAGTACAATTATACAATTGTATTTCACTTTATATAAGAGCTATATTCTTGAAAAGTCCTAAGTAAACCAATTCCTAAATTAAATCATATATTTAAAGTATTAGAACATCATTATTAAAAGAACCTTAAATACTTTCAAAACCCCAGGTATTATTTTCACTGTGGAAATGTTGTATCCTCCTTTTCTGCCAAAATACACAATGTATCATGCACATAGCACACATATAGACCATTTGCCTTTTTTGATAAACCCAAATTTTTCTGCAGTAGCTTATCTCTAAGGCAAAGTATATTTATAGGTATGATGTTTTAATTTCAATAGGCTATTTAGTTAAAATCTTATCTGCCTTTAGGATAAAAATCATGAATCCGTGTTCTTGATACTTGATTTGAAAGTCTAGGACTCATAGTGCCTCAGAGTCCAGCTCCATCATTAGTTCCCACAAAACATTTCCACACTAAGTAACTAAGAATGCTTTAACAATAGCAAATAATATGAAATTAAGTCAACTGGTTCAAAAACAATTACAACCAAACTTCCATAAGTGAGGCAGAACTCAGGTTACCTTTATTATTTATATCAGCTACTTTGGTTAATGCCTCAATTTGCAACATGCTCTTTGTCTGAACATCACTATGGCAACTGTTCCTATAAAGTACCTTCATTTCTTAAGTGCTTAAACATTTCCTCATTATTGATTATGTTTTATTCACTAAAAGTTCATTATTTTATTTGTGATATGTTTTCAAAACCCACAAGGGCTAGGCAAGATTTTACAGTTTACACACAAAAAAGTGCTAAAAGCAATTAGGAGTGTAAACAAATTGAAATAGAAAATTTTAAAAACTGCTAATTTTCCAGTAGTTTACATATAAACTGCATGTTAACAGTAAGTCAACTCTGCCTAGTCTAACCCTCAAGCAACCCCACCAGGAAAACCTCATCCTAGGTTAAGTTGAAATTGAGTTAAAAGAGAAAAAAAAATGCAAAGTGCACATCTTTAAAGGTATTTTTATAATTTTGGCAGGCTTTTTCTTCACTTAAATTTCATCAGTAAGGTGTTTCTTGATTGCTATTTCCTTTCACCAAGCTTTCAATTATTGTCTCATCTAAAAACAAGACTGAAGAATAGAAACAGATCTCATAAGGAAGCAAAATTAAAGTTCTGGCTTGAGTGTAAATCTGTATACAATAGTAGTGCATTCAGCTGAAAAACCAATTATGTTAAATTTGGGCAAATTTAAGAATGGGTTTGGCACCTTTTCTGACATTATATATGAAACATCTAGGTTCCATTTCCCTATTTCAGCCAGCCAAATTTTGTAAATGAAACACTAAATACATTATTTAATTAAACCGTCATCAATTTAGTTACAGCTGTCCCTTCTTTACTCATCTAGATGCTGAAACATACTGTGAATGTGGAATAAATGACCAAATACAAGACGTGCATGTGTCTTGATGATATCTAGGTAAAACTGTCATATTTTTCATTATTATATATTCAATTAGGTAATCTAATGCCTAGATCTATCTGTATTTATTATTCATCATAGTTGAGTGCAGGTCCAATTATCTGGATTAAAATAATAATCTTACCTTTTATTTAGCATCCTAACCTTGTATTTGTTAGCTTTTAGCTTTCAGCTTGTGAAAACCCCAAATATAATGACAAAAATAATGAATAGATGACAAGATAGAAATACCAAGATTTTCTTACATGAACATGTAAGAAATTTCAAATCTCAGCTTTGAAAATCTGAATGAAATAATGGTATTTAATTAGTATTAAAAGTTTGCAATTTTGGACGTGCTTACACTCCTTCCTACAGTCTACATGGTCCTTCAAACTTCACAGCAATATGGGGAAGGGAGAAGAGCTGACTAAAAGTAAACTTTGGCTTGGGGCTCACACCTGGTTGGCTAAGGCAGAAAGATTGCCACAAATTGAAGACACCCTGGGCTACAGTCGAAGACCCTGTCTCAAAAAAAAAAAAAAAAGGTAAAAGAATAGAAAAATTCCATTGATGATTTAAAAAATACCTCCACCATTTTCAGCAGCTAATAATCTGAAATTTAAAAATCCATTCAAAATTAGTACTAAATAATCTTTTAAAAAATCATACTTCAAATATTATGGCAAAATGTGTCCAAGTATTCAGTCAATAGAAATAAATTTTTCTTGATTTGAAGCTGTTCTGAAGACTTGAGAAACTAGAAAAAAAAAAAAAAAAGAAAAAAAAATAGCAGCCCTACTAATTGAAAAGCCAGTAGTTTCTGGCTGTCAGCATACAAGCATCAAGGTCTATGGAATGTTTACTCATGAGCGATGCTCACTACTGGACATATTCTGGACAGCAGTTGTGCTATCAAGGCCCAATAATGTTCCAAGATAAGACGGTTCTCTAGGATCTAGCATCTGTTCAGGTCGGACTGGGTGAACTATATTTGCAGGCTGAGGAGTAAGAGTGTATTTTTCCAGAAAAGCTAAATCTGCTGCCCGTGGATAATCAGTTGGCTGCGGCTGTGGTGGCAGAATCTCATGGGATGATGGGGGAAGTGTGGTGGTATGAGGCACCAGATCGCTGGATGTGTCAGGCATTTGAACTGGAACCAATGTTACTGGAACACATACTTCTGCAGACACATTCTGTAGCATAGTCTTGGCTTCCGGCTGATAAACTTTGGGCTGGTCCAGATATTGTTTTGTCTCTGCTTGAAAGATCTTATCATCAGATGAGTACTCTATTGATGGCAAAGACACAAGTTTTTCCTCAGAAGTACTGAGAGAATCATCAGGAGATTTTATCCCATGAACATGGTCAATGTGGTATTTCAGCTTGTCTTTCCGCTTAAATGTTGCATTACAGTGTTGACAATTGAAAGGTCGGGCATCAGAGTGAATAACCAGGTGTTTGGTTAAAGTTTTCTTAATTCTAAAAGACTGATTGCAAATCTGACACTTGTATGGTTTTTCACCTGTGAAAATAAACAGATATATGAACAAAAATAAAGTTAATGTATAATGTACCCATTTGATAAGATGGTAATTTAAATAGCAAATTTTTCACATGCATACCTGTTAAAACCTTGGTAAAAACAGTAGTATTTTAAGCAATCATAAATGAAGAAAGCCTATAAAATTCATAAAGATAGTGAATTAAATATCAAAATGATATTTTTGGGCTTAAGTCCTGAATAAACTATTTAGTAGACAGACTTTTAAGCCTAGCTCCCTACTGCAATGGAGTGCCTAAAGAAGGGAGTAAAGTAACTGCTTCGCCCTACTCTCAGTGTCTTAAGTGCTTAATAACCCTTATCGTTGCTTACTATTACTTTATTCCTACTAAAAAAAACACACAAAAGTTTTTTAAACTGTAACATTTGATATCCTTCTACCTATAAACTATATAAAAACCAGAAGAACAACTCTTAATTAACTTTTGTTTTGTTTTTGTTTTTTTAGGAGAGGTGAACAAAAAGTAGTAACACTGGTTTCTAACAAGAGATCAAAACTTTTAAATTTCATTGGGGAAAATAATTAAGAATACCAAATCAGTTCCTGATTCTTCTGCAGTTAGGTTCTTACACTGTAGTTTTATTTTGCTTTTTTTATTAAAAAAAAAATTCCTAGCACAACCAAAGTGCTAGGCAGAATAATAACCCCTTAAAGGCATATGCATTCTAATCCACAGAAGCCATGAATATTTACTTTACACAGTAAAATAGGCTCTGCAGTGTGCTAAAGATAAGACTTTGAAATGGGCAGATTGATTGGATTATCAAAGGAGCCAAGTAACTTCAGGAGACCTTAGAAAGTGGCTGATAACTAATGAAGGGTAAATCAGATGTGACAGAACTCAACTCCAAATTGCTAGCTTTGAAAATGGAAGGGAGCGAGCAGTCAAGGAAGGTGAAAGCCACAGTGATGATAACTGTGTTATCAGGAGAAGGTGGAGAATAGTAACACAGGAAGGGGCCAGCAAATGTTAACAGTGCTTAAGCTTGTGCTGGGGATGTAGCAGTGGTAGAGGACTTGCCTCACAAACATAAGGCCCAGGGTTCAATTTCAAATGCCCCCACACCCCCAAAAGTCCTTATATGTCCCAAGTTCTATTAAAATAGCTATAAAATTAAATTCTATGTAAGGAAAAGAGGGACATTAAAAGGCATTTGTGCATCCTAAAAAGTGATGATCTTATTTTTCCTAGAAAGTAGACACTAATCAAGAAAAAAAAAATCCACCCAAAAAAATGAGACAAAAAAGCTGGATTTACCACAAAAAGAAAAATGAAAAGGGAATAAACATAAGATTACATTGTTGTAGAATATTAAAGTGTGTTACTTTTATGTTGCATTTGTTTAACTCTATGAAACTGTATTTACTTTGTCTGTCTAAAGCACCTGATGGTCTAATAAAGAGCTGAACTCCCAATAGCAAAGAAGGAGAAAGGATAGGCGGGGCTGGCAGGCAGAGAGGATAAATAGGAGGAGAAATCTGGGGGAGAGAAGCAGTAGCCAGAGAAGGAAGAGGACTCCAGGAGTCAGCCACCCAGCTACACAGCACGCCATGGAGTGAGACTAAGATTTACAGAAGTAACAGAACAGGAAAAGACCAGAGGCAAAAGACAGACAGGGTAATTTAAGTTAACGAAAGCTGGCAAGAAAAAAGCCAAGCTAAGGCCAGGCGTTCATAAGTAAGACTACATCTCTATGTGTGATTTATTTGGTATCTGGGTGGCGGGCCCCACAAAAAGAGAAAAAGACATTATATTATATGAAATTCAAGCAGGGAAAATTAACTTTTGGTAATGTAAATCAAAATAGCCATCTTTCAAGGATGTTACTCAGCAAGAGCGGTCATGAGAATGCTTTTAACAGCCTACTACTATTATATAACATGATCTGAATAGTGACAACATTCATGAATTCATCATAAAAAGTATACTGGACTTTTCATTAAGATTTGTGCACTTTATGAGCTGTCTTCAATAAAAATAGTTTATAAGAACAATTCATGTTGAACTTCAAAAAAGAAAATAAGAAAGAAAAAGAAAAGAAACTGAAAATCAAGCCCTAAGCATCTATCTTGTCATCCTTATGCTAATTTTAACTAATACATTACATTCCAACAAGACTGTCAGAATGTATGTATGTATGTATATATGTATGTATACATTCTGAGAACTGCACAAGCCAAAGAAATGGGTGAGAATAATCTATTTGTAGAAGAAAATCTTAGGAACTTCCCAACTAATTTCTCTCATTTTTGTAGTTGAAAGCAAGACTAGATGTTTGTCATAGGAAAGCAAGACGAATTCAAACTGAAAATAACCTATATTGTACGTTGTTGCAGAAATGACGTACTAACATATCACAAAAACTAAGTAAAGAGATCATAAAACCCAAGAACATGTAATGCCCTAAGGATTTCAAGACACACACACAAAAAAAAATCTGGAGAGTAAAATCATTGATTGTCTATATATGCATACATGTTCATGTGGGTACAGGTGTGTATAAACATTTGTGAAAGCCAGAAGTCAACCTCGGGTATGTCCAGCCTGTTTTTTTGTTTGTTTTTGAGACAGAGTATCTTCATTGGCCTGAAGTTGTCCAAGTAACCTAAGCTGGACATGGGACCTGCCTGTCTTCATTTCTCCAAAGACCACCTCCCTTGATGAAATTATAATGGGTGCTGCCACACCAGCCTTCATATACAGGTTCTAGGAATCAAGATTGGGTCCTTCTGTTTACAAGGCAAGGACATAACCACCTAATCTATCTCCCCAGCCAGGACAACAAAACTTTTTGATCACCAAAGGGGCACTGCTGGTCACTTCAGTAAGGGTGGTTCAATATTCTTCACCATCACCTCTAGTGAAACTATACTATAAAATTACTATACAATTGGCAATTCGCCGGGCGGTGGTGGTGCACGCCTTAAATCCCAGCACTCGGGAAGCAGAGCCAGGCGGATCTCTGTGAGTTCCAGGCCAGCCTGGGCTACAGAGTGAGTTCCAGGAAAGGCGCAAAGCTACACAGAGAAACCTTGTCTCGGGAAAAAAAAAATTGGCAATTCCTCCTCTCATAAATTTAGCAATTCTATTTCCTGAATAAGGGTGCTCTACCCAGGAAACATTAAGAGCTCATTTTCTGGAATGTGAGTTGATAGGCTGACATTTGGGATAATGCCTTTTCAATGATCATCACGAACTATACAAAATATTAACTCTCAAGTTATATTTTTTTTTTTTTTGGTTTTTCGAGACAGGGTTTCTTTGTGTAGCTTTGCGCCTTTCCTGGAACTCACTTGGTAGCCCAGGCTGGCCTCGAACTCACAGAGATCCGCCTGGCTCTGCCTCCCGAGTGCTGGGATTAAAGGCGTGCGCCACCACCGCCCGGCTATTATATTTTATATATATATAACTGTCAAGTCCTATCTAGGTCTCAGTAAGTCAAATCTAGACCGATGGCTGCTTTTATAGTTTTACTGAACACAGATGCATCCACTTGTTAGAATACCTACAGCTACTCTTGTGCTACAGGAACATATTTAAGTGCCTATGACAGAAACAGTCTGGAGTATCTATTATCTGGCTCTTTACAAATACTTGCTGCCTTTTGCTTTAGATTATTTCTTCCCCTTATATTCCATCATAGCTACAGTAGTTGTTTCACTCTATGATAGGGTTCATCTCAACTTTCAAAGAGTGGAAGGATGTCTCTATTTCATACCAAGTAGGTGATAGCCAGATACATTTCAACTGCTATGAATTAAACTATCAATAGTCTCAATTTAATTTTCTGTGTGTTCATTATCTATTTTCTATGTTCTATTTGGTTTTTACTTATGACTGATCTGAAAAACAGCATTAACAAAGTTTCTTCAGTTTATACTCCTATGTATGCACTCCTAAAACTTGTTCATTGGAAGCATATAATTTTGCTTTTAGCAACATCACTGTATCAGTAATAAATCTTTACTAGGAACTATCTGATATTTAAAATTATCCAAATTAAGTTCCTTCCACTATAACATTCATGATGTAATTTGTCTCTTTCAGAATAGCAGCTTAAAATATACAAACTGAGTATAAAACAAAGAAGTTTTAAGTACATAAACATACTTCTTAATTTAAGAAAAAAAATAAATCTTCAATTTTCTATATATGAGGGAGAGTGAAATCAATGTACCCTATACTTCATTCTAGGTGAGTGAGTGGAATGCATCAAAAGGAGAGAATTGTACTATAACTGCCATAGGGCCACAAGCAGCTGTATGAGAAACAAACACATACACTGCGACTTGCTGTGAGTCATGAGATACGTGCACAACTCCTTTAAAAGAGAAGATAACGGCAACAGAAGCCTAAGAAAACCTTACAAAGCTCACCCAGGAGAAGCACAGGGCAAAAGAAAAGGAGAAAAGAGAACTCTAGCTTGGGCTATTCTCTACAGAAAACAGTTTCCCAAATTCTTGAAATTGAGAAGAAAATAAAAACACTTCCTATTCATGACATGAACTTTAATAAAAATATTGTATGTAAACATTTGAGTCAAGAATAATACATATGGCCGGGCGGTGGTGGCGCACACCTTTAATCCCAGCACTCGGGAGGGAGAGCCAGGCGGATCTCTGTGAGTTCGAGGCCAGCCTGGGCTACAGAGCGAGTTCCAGGAAAGGCGCAAAGCTACACAGAGAAACCCTGTCTTGAAAAACCAAAAAAAAAAAAAGAATAATACATATGGACATACTGTATTATTAAGTAGTTATACAAAGATCTGCACAGAGTACCCTTAAGTTTTACCTGAATGTGTCCGAAAATGCATTTCCAGACTTGATTTTCCTTTGAAAATCTTCTTACAAACATCACATTGATGAAATGTTGCTTTATATCTAAGAAAGTAAATGGTTAATCTATGTAACTTTTATCAATAATAAAAAAAATTGAAAATTCTAAAACTGTACAAACAAATGTCACATAAAGCATACAAGCCTGGAGGAACAGAGGTACTTTTAAAACCAGAGCTAGCCTCAAGGGGCTTCCTCCAGTTATATTTAATAGAAGAACTTCTCAAAAGACACTTGTAAGAATAAAACTTCAGAATGTCTTAAATCAACCCAACTTTTAATTAGCTATTAAATACACAAAGGAAAGAATGCAGAGAAAAGAATAAAAATGCATCACTACTGGGCTAAATGGGAAAGAGGTTTAGGACAAAAAATTTATGATAATTAGAATATTCTACGTTCTGATGGCAATGATTATTAGATTGTAGAAATACACACTAAAAAGGCTGAGTTTCACCTTAAGTAAATTATAACTCAGTTAATTAAAGAGACAGATACTGAGCCTGATTAAAAGAAACTGAAATAATCTCAACAGCTGCATTCATTGAATGACAGTTTACATGGCTCTCATTAGTTCACCTACCAAACTTCATGCCTAAATAAAAAGAAATAAAATGTGAATCCTTTCTTTTTATTATACACAGATATAAGTAAATCTGTAATTGGCCCCAAAGTTCACATAGTTGGTGGCATAGTAGAATGCCTAACAAATATTAAGTTACGGTCAAAATCCATTTTAATTGTCAGGACTATGACATCTGTGGAATGAGCAGCACTGAGTGAGTCAATGCCTAGTCTTTGAGGCAGGTAAAAACAGTGCACCCAAATATGTGTCTGTGTGTGTACATGGACACTTCTTTTAAGACTTGAGAGGAATATAGAAACCAAAGAGAGAGAGATGATTAACTTGTTCCAAACTAAACAGAATAAACGAAACGTAAATTTTTCTCCCTCCATGACACTGCCAACAGCAGTAAAGAGGAAAGTTCCTCTTTCACTCACTTTTGCCACACCTTCTCTCCCAGATGCACACTCTTGTAATGAACAGTGAGATGATCCCTCCGACCAAAACACTTTCCACATTCTTCACACTGATGAGCCTTCTCACCTGAAAACAAAGGCACACATATTCCTGTTACCAGAATAGGCATTTAAATTTTCTTTTTTTCTCCAGAAATAATGACCAAACAGTAGGATTATTTGATGGAATACCAGGAAAACAAAGCCACCCTTTAATCTCGGTTATTTCCTTTATATCATTCATTCAATTATCTTTCCCTGTTGTAGAATATTATTAAGGTGTGTTACTTTTCTTTATGTTGCATTTGTTTAACTCTGTGAAGCTGTGTTACTGTGCATGTCTAAAACACCTGATGGTTTAATAAAAAACTGAATGGCCAACAGTGAGGCAGGAGAGAAAAATAGGCAGGGTAGGCAGGCAGAGAGAAGAAACAGAAGAAGCAATTGGGGAGGAAAAGAAGTAGCCAGAGAAGGAGGAAGAAAACAGGGGCCAGCAACCCAGTCACACAGCAAGCCACAGAGTAAGAGTGAAAGTAAGATTACAGAAGTAAGAAAAGGAAAAAGCCCAGAGGCAAAGGTAGAAGGGATAATTTAAGAAAAGCTGGCTAGAAACAAGCCAAACTAAGGCCAGGCATTTATATTTAAGAATAAGCCTCTGAACCCAAGTCAGAAGCTCATTTTTTAATAAAAGGGGGACCTGTAGGGCCCTGGCCGTTTTGGGTAACTGCTGCCTTGCTTGCACACCTTGACATTGATATTCTCCCTATGCTAATTCCCTGCCAGGTTCCACCCTCCTGAATGCTTAAGAGAAGTTCCTTGTCTGTGTATCCTGAATAATGGGCGTTAACAGATTAGAAGCAAGATTGTAAAACATCAGTAGCGAACTTCTGCCCTCCAGGGTCCTCCCATTGTGCTGTAAGCCTGTATTTAAGACCTCCTCCCCCTCTCAATAAATGACATTCGGCATTTAAAATTTAAAATAAATAAATAAATATATATATACATATATATATATTATATAATTGAATGAATACTGCGAATGTAATCTATGAATACCACAAATGTGATTAATATCATGAGTGTAATCAATGAATATCATGAGTGTAATTTAAAAAATAAATAAATAAATTTATAAAAAAAAATAAAATAAAATAAAAAAAAAAGAATAAGCCTCTGTGTGTGATTTATTCAGGAGCTGGGTGGTGGGCCCCACAAAAGAGCAAATAGTAAAAACAACCAACAACATTTCCCAAAGAACTCATACCTAATTTCATGAATGTGGATGTTTGCTCACATGGAGAAATTAGTAACCTTTTGTGGTAGACATCTAACCTTACCTTTCAATGCAGAACAAGATAAATAAAATTACTTCAAACCCAAGGTGTTGATTAGAAATACATATCTAGATATGAAATACCTCAAATGAACATATATTAAATTCAGGTGAACTATTTCAGTACTTAGAAAAAATACCTGAACATTTTCAGATCTTTGTATTTTAAAAGTATATTTCATCTATCAGGATTTCTTACATTTGCAATGAGCAAAAGTGTAAATACAATGAAAACTCCAGTTGATTACCTATTATTACATTTCCATTCAAAGGCTGATCATTAAACACCATTGTCTCAATACCAATCTGCAATTAATGCATGTGACTACTAGAATTACAAACTTAGAATTCCCTCACTAGAAATGAAAATACATAATCTCAATTAAAATGTCATTAGGCCTTTAATCTCTTAGAAGTAAGGTTAGCTACAATTTGCCTGGCTGTGGTCATTAAGAAAGCCATCTGTCATACTTCCTATTTAAGGAATGTTTATAATACTGATGATAATCACCAGTTCTATTGTGCACATAGAGATGGCTTTTCCCACTATTGTGCTCACATAGTTGACTCATAGCATTTCCTAAACATCAATCTGAGATGAAGACATGAAAGAAATCCCCAGAGTATGAAATTACAATGTAAATATCTGAAAATTGGTCAGGACTATAAAGGAATTCTTTTCCAAATATGTCTTCAAATTCCACTACAACATAAACTTTAACACTTAGTTATAATAATGTCCCTTTAAAACACCAGACTTTCACTAACTTCTCAAATATAATCACAGTGAGAAATACAGTTTTCTCTTCAGGGAAGTGCCAATAGTATTGCTGAATACATCAGCATAATATGTGAATTATAAACTTTGAGAATTTATTCAAAACTAAACTGTGAAATTTCAGTAAACATGTTATGATATGATTATTTACCTATTTCCAGATGCTTTTACAAAAAGGATTTAAAAACCATCATTATAAAGGGGTGACCAGCAAATGTCCGACTATTAAAACCACAGCTAACATACACAGAAAGCAATATTATGTTCTCTACAGTGGTTTTTTAAACAGTTTTGGAAAGAGCAATACAAAATAGAACTTACCTGAATGTATTTTTTTGTGCTTTGTTAGGTGGTCATGGCGAATAAATGTTTTTCCACATTCATCACACTCATATCTTTTATCATCATGATGTACTCTTAAGTGAAGCCTATAAACATAAAAGAACAAAGACTGTTGAAACTAGTGTGGAATGAAAATGCTTAATAATAAATAAATGATTAAAAAAATGAAAACAGGCTGTCTGCTCAAGCATATCATTTGCTCTGCATGTAGGACTTTATGAGTCCTTCTCCATCTTTTAAACAAAGATCTCAGGGTTCCTATTCACCTCTCCTCAAAGAGTACTTTGGAATTTGCATACCCCATATAGTTCTAGATACTTCCTAAGTTCTTAGATATTAAATCTACCTCACAGACTCTACCAAATGTTTATGGGTGTTATTGATCTGAGTCTCAAGGAATTCTCAGGAATCAGAAATGGACAAATGGATAAGTATACAAACAACTACATGATAATGACAGCTACTGATAATAACAACTGATTATTATACTACTCTGGAAAACTGACACTATATATAAATTGACAGCTGATAAATCACAATATTTTAAAAGACCTCAAGCTTATAAAAATTACATTTTTACGACTTCACACTAAAAAATGGTGCTTTAAATTCAAAGATAAACAATAAAAGTTTTAGATTATTGAAATTGACCTAGTTTGAATCTCTTTTACTTCTATAATGTTCTGTGTATACCAAAGTGAAATGAATAGCATTTCTACTCAAGTTTCTAAGACAAGTGTTGACTTTACACTAACTAAAACAGTCAAATGACTAGACTACATCTAAAGAGGAAATAATCTCTACAGTTAAAGAGATAATAAAT
This sequence comes from Peromyscus attwateri, assembly GCA_902168425.1. Taxonomy (NCBI): domain Eukaryota; kingdom Metazoa; phylum Chordata; class Mammalia; order Rodentia; family Cricetidae; genus Peromyscus; species Peromyscus attwateri. The sequence continues at coordinate 16,790 of CABHPP010113547.1, forward strand.
GAAACTATGGCTATTAAAGCCATAAGATTACAACTCTAGAATTAACTAAGAAAAATTAAAATCATACATATTTCTTAGCAAGTACCTACCTATTGAAGGGGAAATTCAGAACCTTCAGTAACAGTCATTCGGTCATAAAAAAAAATTAAACAAGTAACAGTACACAGAAGGCCACCTAAAACTAATAATTCCAGAGTCCTTAATCTTATTTCCATATAAGTATATTCTTCTACAGTGAAGGATGAAGAAATAAACAAAGCTTGGAAAGAGTTTTAATACTATTTTCATCCAAAGACAAAAAATTAAATATTTAAATAATGACAGTTCAGTAAAGACTTTGGTTAAGTTAATGAGAAAATATTAATGTTTTACACAGAGACAGATAATTATTTAAAGCTGTAGAAAGAAAAGTCAGTAATATTTTTCCTAGCTGCATATCATAAGTCTAAGAAAGGCTTTAACTGAACAAGGCACTTATAATGAAATACAATTAAAGCAGACCTGTAATTTTATCTCATTTAATATAAGGGAAGGTAACTTACCTGTATGAGCTTCCATGACGAAAACTTTGCCCACAGATACTACAAAGATGAGGTTTTTCTCCACTGTGTATTCTCAAATGTTCTTTCAAAGTAGTTCTATGTTTAAAAAAATTTTAAATTACATATATATACATATAATATATATTCCAGAGTTCTTAATCTTATATTTTCTCATATAGATACACACATTATATATCTTTTAATGCCACTGTACATAGTAAATGCAGATTTCAAACCCCCTATTAGAACAGAAAACTACAGTTTAACCATTACTTCAGCAAGTATTTTGCCAGAATACCTGTAGTTCTAACTTTGAAAGTTTTTCTACCACTTAAAGGCCTGAATCAAGATGGACAAAGTTATTTAGGGAGAGAGAAGTAGAAGGAAGTGTTCCTGACTTCTGTGGGCTTTTCCACCCACTCTGACTTGGCTTTCAGGTCAATGCCCTATCATCAGGTGACTTCAAAAGGCAGGCCATGAGCGGAAGCTCTGCCAGCAGATGGCGCTCATGTACAAGAACCACCAATACCTGACAAGTGCTAGTCAGGAGAGGATGCCCAGCTCTGGCAAACACCCCTGCAGATATTTCTAAACTTATGTATAAAAGCAACTAGCATAAACAAAGAAGTGCTATCTTTGTTTTGTTCTGTTTTTCTTTCTTGGCTCATTTGATTATTTTGTTTTTATATAAGTTCTATAAGGGGGAAAGAAATTTATAATCCACATAATAAATTTATAATTTTCTAATCTGTAAATATTTCATATTGAGTAGCATAATGATTTTTCAACTCTCCTACCATATTCATAATTTATATTATGAAATCAGCATTTCTAATTCTAAGTTGAAGGCCATGAATCTTAAATATACTGAAGGTTTTCATTTTTGCATAGTGTTTCACAATATAATTCAAGCTGATGACAAACTTGTAAGTGTCCTGCTTCGCCTTCCTAGTAATGAAGATTACAGACATGTGTCACTAAACTTGGCTTCAAAAATATGTAAAACAGCCGGGCGGTGGTGGTACACGCCTTCAATCCCACTTGGGAGACAGAGCCAGGCAGACCTATGTGAGTTCGAGGTCAGCTTGGTCTACAGAGCGAGATCCAGAACAGGCACCAAAACTATACAGAGAAACCTTGTCTTGAAAAACAAAAAACAAAAAAAAAAAAAAAATGTAAAACTTACACCTGCTTTTCAAGAGCAGCATTAAACATATGCTCAGGTTAGGAATTTGAACATTACCATACTGTCAAATGCCTCACTTTTCTTATTCTCCTCTTCTCCCCTCAGAAATAACCACTTAGGTTTATCATGCCTTTCTGTTTTACTTTCCACACACATCCTATTATACAAGATAGCACATGCTTTCAAAAATCTGAGTTGCACACATATACTGTCACTAAAATAGATCAGTAAAAGGTACTATAAAGAGAGTCTGTGGATGGAATCCATCTGTAGATTTTCCAAGAGTTCACAAGGCCACCCTGACATTCCAGTAGATAAAGTAACAAATAAATAGGATGTAGTAAACCAACAATCTAAACCTGCAAATCCTGGCTTCTGTATGACTTCTGTAATTTTTCTGTCTTCTACATTTTAAACTAAAGCATAATCCGAGTACCTAGTGTCCTGAGTTATCTACTTCCTATAACCCTTATTAATAATTTATAACACATGTAGTGCTTCAGCTTTTCTGAGTGTGCAGATAAAGTTACCTTTCTCGTACTGACTTTCCACAAATAAAGCAAGTCCATTTTCTCTTGCCACCATGAGTACATTCTATATGGCGTTTCAAATTTCCAGTGTCATTGAACTGACGACCACATATATCACATGGAAAGGGACCTAAAAAAATTTTACAAAGCATGTATTTGAAGTTTAAAAATATATACTATGTTAAATTCAAGAGAGGTACCACAAATTTGTATCTACCAACACCAGCAGCATAGGCAAAATTTCTAATATATTGAAATTATTTGTTTATATTCTCTTCCCTCCTAGGTTGTTTATTCCTGAAAGGCTTTTCTAGACCTTAGGCATAAGCACAATATTTTATATACAAAAAATAAAATGTAAGTCCTGAATACACTAATGTGTTCATAATTTAAATGGCCAATTTCTAGTTTCAAACTAGACTGAAACAAAGTAAGAAATACTATATGCACAGTTTCTATGAAAAGAGGCAATGGGAACTTTTGAAAGAATAAAAAGATGAACAGCAGTTCATGATTTGGAAATAACCTGCTGCTCATACATAGCAATTCATCAGTGACACTGAGAACACTGAAAACAAGTGTGACCCATTCCTGCCCACTCTTACACTATTAAACCCACACTTGTCATGGTGATATACTGACCTCTCCTGGTTCTGCATGTCACCATTTCACCAAATAAGAACTGAGACAGTAAGTTCTACTCAACATCAAGCTAAAAGAAAAACATGGTGGAAAGACGCACAGTAGACACAGCTCAAGGAAACCATCTATGTGCAAGATGGTGTCTCAGAATTTGCAAGAATAAATTGGAGGAGGAATTATAGGAATTAATCATAACAGCACAGGGAAAAGATATAGAATTTGGACATGGACTCAGAGACTATTTAAAACAAAACTGATCCATGGACATAGGAAATTTCTACATTAGAAATGAGATAAGACTTCAAAAGTTGTATCACTACCAGGCATGCTTAACATATTCTTATTTAAAATTTATATTTCTTTGACTGTGAGATTTCAATTTATTACTCATATATTAACTCATTCAACAAAGATTTATTGATTCATTTTAAGTACTGTGGAAACTCCCTCCTCCATCCCTGCACTGAGAAAAGAAAAGGTCTCCAAATAGTTGGGAAAGAAAAGGCAGTATCTGTGAAGCTGAAAGTAAATCGATGAGATGTAGAGTCACGATGAACCTATTATGACAGGCAGGAGTTGAGTGAAGCATTAACCATCTATTCCTAACATCTCTGTAACCTGTTAACTCTCTATACAGTTGATGTATCCAGCAGGGTGAGGAAGAAACAGAATCTACCTGCATGTTCAGTTACTTGTTAGCGTTCCTCGAAGAAAACAACTTTTAATTTTTTCCCACATTGGATACTCAGTTGTACATGTTGTCAAACTCCTCTCAACTCTGTATTTCATGAAGCTATGCTAAAATCTTACCATTAAGCAACATTTCAAACTCTGTACACAGGATAGAATTATAAGATCTGACTTTTAAAAGTTAGATTATCTGACTATAAATCTCACAATTACAAATGCAGATATATTAAAAGTCCTCCATAACTCTCCCAATCATATTACGTAGATCTCTCTCTAACTCAACACACTATACAATGATAAAATAGGCAGCACCAATGTATTTCTGAATACAGTAAGAGTTGCTCGGGGTGGATGGCAGCATTGGCAGCACTAGCACCATCAAACAAGCTGAGCAGACCTATGAAAGCAAGTACCCTGGAGCATGATTGGGCTGCTTCAACCATCTCTTCAGGGGATGGGACTTGCACTGTTTCTTGTGAATCACTCATCTGAAGTTTACAACAGTTCACAGCAATAGAAGTACAGAGGTGAGGCTCAAAACTGGTCTGCTACATATGTCATTAAACATTCCCTTTGTGGTCTATCCATTGTCTTTATGGTGCTAAGGATGGATCTTGTACCTTCCTATGCCATGCATCTGCTCTGGTACTGAGCCACATCACCATCCACCATTTGTTAGTATCCTTATGTAAGGGGGAAAGAGCAGAAATACTCAAGCCAATCACCTATATGGTTTATCATGTTTGATCTTTTTCTTAAATATTATGAAAAATATAAGCCCATTATTTTATTTCAAAAATAGATTTTTCAGAGTTCTTAAAAATAATAACTATAATATTGGAAATAATATATATTCAGAGAAAGAGAATGCAAACTTAACACCTATTACAAATTACCTTTGTAATGGCTGTTTTGGTTGTCAACTTGACTACATATGGAATTAACTAAAATCAAAAAATGGAGGACACAGCTGTGAGGGATTTTTACTTAATTTGAAATAGGAAGATCCACCTTTATTCTAGGCCACCCCTTCTGCTAGAAGCCTATATAAGGACATGGAAGAAGGAAGCATTTGCTCTTTGCCTGCTTGTTCTGACTTGCTACCAAGTCCATTCCTTCACTGGCATAGAGACTATTTCTCTGGGATTCCAGTGTATACTGAAGATCAGCTGAGATATTCAACCTTGTGGACTGAGCAACTTCTGAATTCTTATTTCTCATTCATAGCCAGCCACTGTTGGATTAACTGGACTACAGCCTTTAAGTCATTCTAATAAATCTCCTAGGTAAGTAGGTAGGTATGTAGGTAGGTAGGGTAGGTAGGTAGGTAGGTAGGTAGGTAGGTAGATAGATAGATAGATAGATAGATAGATAGATAGATAGATAGATATAGACAGACAGACATTTTATACGTTGTTACTCTATAGAACCATGACTAATACAATCTTGTTTAATCCACACAGCAACATTTATTAACTTTGATATATGAGAAACCTACGGCTCTATGAGCATTCTTGAAATCATATAGTAGGTGGCTGAGCATGACAGTGAAAATATCTTCACTATGAAGTCTTACACTTCATTTACATGATACCATAATACCAATGAATTCTTTTCCTAGTAAATGTCACCTGTTACAGAAATGATACACAGTAACTAAGCATGTGTGAGCAGAGAATTGTGATTTACTGGTCTGCTTGATTACGCTCTGTACTGTAATTTAATCTGGAGTCATAATCTCCCTAGACACTAAGACAAAACTCATTACATGGCTAGCAGCTGTTTGATAAATGTGTACTACTTTGAATGTTCAGTGCCTTTTCCTGGAGTATTTTTTCAATGTCCTTTATAACAAAAGCTTAACACATTAATTAAATTTCACTTTCTACCATTTCTGCAACACTTCCCTAATTGAGATGTAATATGATAGAAAAATAAGTAATCTTTCAACAAGCAACAACAAAAAAAAATCCAGTTAAACCATTTTTAGAAACTTCCTCTTCAAGAGCTCTAAGAGTTAGCCAGCTCAGCATATGCTGATAGGAAAGAAACTATTATATAAAACAGGTTACTTTAATTTTTAAGCTCTAAAATAAGAATACATAGTGGATTAAATTTATATCTTAGAACTTCTACCTGATACTCTTCAAATAGCGACTACTAAACGATACATTTACGAGAAGTTAAAATAGAAAATCAGAAACAGAAATGGAGGTAGGATGCATATATTAATTATAAAAATCTCTTTGCCAGGATACTTTAAAAAAAAAAAAAAGATCAGCTATAGTTTTCAAATCAAAAAGAAGGGAAGCCACTAACTGTCCAATAATAAGTAGGTAGGTACTGGGCTGGGGAAATGAGTAAGAACATTTCCTGAGCAAGAATGAAGATCTAAATTCATATCCCCAGAACCCAGGTCAAAAGCCAGGAGAGGACAGTGCATCTCTAACCCCAATGCTGTGGGGCAAGCAAAGATACAGTCTAAAGGGAATAAGGTAGAGAGTGGTAGTACAGGACATAGAGCATCTTCCTCTGGCTTCTGCATGCACAATCAGGTACACCTGCATATACACAGTCACAAATGCACATTCACAAAGTAGTTATTCCTGGAATAAAGTATAAAAATAATTCCCTCAACATGTAACATGTAATCATGATGTCTCCAACTGGAACTTTTAATATATTTAATAATTGTTTCTATGATGCCTTTTTAGAACTGCTAAGATTGAACAAGTCAAAGACCACTTGGAAAGGTTTAAGCTAAAAAATAAATATACTCTATCTTCTATCAATAAGCAGCTTTCTACATTATAATCACAAAAATCAAATATGCCTTGAAACACAATATAGCCTTGAAGTTATCTAACAACAGACATACTCTTTTATCGAGGCACAAAAAATAGTTCAAGGTCCTTTAACATGTTTTAACTGACATAATTTTAAAACCCTGTTGTATCAAAAAACAAAACCCACAAAAATGAAAATGAAAACAAGCCAAGCTACTCACTTCTATATTTGTCAATATACATTTTAAATACACTGACCCAGGAATTAATACAGTTTTCCAGATCAATTCAAAACTAGATTACTACTTTAATTCTGAAGAATATACACTATTAATAAAGCTGAAATCTGCATTGGTTTTGTCAGCTCATTATTGGCTCACACCATGCCTCTGTCTAACAAGCCTCTGCTATTAAGCCCATCCACATGAAAAGGAGTTTGGAGGATGGACTGCTTCATAATCAAGTAGTCCAAGAACTAAAGTCTACCACTCGGCATTTATACATAATTTTAAATTTGTCTTCAACTATTGTATGACCTATACTTTCAAAAAGAAAATATATATATATATATATATATATATATATATAAATATAAATCTCTGGTACATGAAATACTCTTATCAGCTTCATGCCATCTATAAAGTTATTTACTCACATTATTCTTACTTAGTATGAATTATTATTCAAGCTGCCAATAAAAGAAATAAGACTGAAAAGAAACTTCTATGTGGGATGACAATAAATCATTATGAGGATTAACTTTCATAAATTACCAAGCCATACTTTCAAATTTAAAATCTAAGTCTCTATCTTGGCCATAAGCATTAGGGAGGAAACTCATCATATAATATTTTATTCCAAATATACTAAGTTTACATTCAGGAAAAGTTTTTATGAAATCAAATGCCCTGTTTCAAGCATTTAATGAGATCTATCCAATGATCAATTGTGAACTGTTTATATCCTCTGGTATTTTTGCTATTCAAAACAAAACCAAGTCATATTTGCTGATCTACAGGAACTGTAACATATATAGCATCACTCCAAATAAGTACAACTCCCTTTGCCCTAATTCAATACCGAAGTTCATCAAGAGTGTTTCAATAATCCTCCAGAAGAAACTGCTTAAAAAGCCTAACAATATTAGGAAAGATATAAAGTTGAGTAAAACAAACAATGATAAAAATATGACAAAACTCTATTGAAAATAAACAAGTGCACAAATGTTCATAAGCAGGAAGACTCACGCACACCAGGACTTCCGATTTAATAGACAAGATTAAAGACATCCCTAACATTCCTGATAAATTATTTGAGGAGTATCAATAAATTACATTTGTTTTTTCTTTAACATGGTCTCTTCATGTAGACAAGGTTGGCTTAGAGTCATTATGTAGCCCAAATTACAAAATTATGCTGATCCTCCTATCTCAGCTCCTGAGTGCTGGGACTTGGGCATGAGTTACCAAGCCCAGCCTGAAAAGCTGATTCTCATGTTTATGTAGAGACAAGAACTCCAGAATGGACACCATAATACTGAAGTCAAAAACAAAGTTAGAAGACCAGCACTACCAGACTTTACTCCCTCCAAACAATGAAGGTTTTTAAGAGGAAAATGTACAGTTTAACAGTGGTGAGCTCTTCTACATCAGATAATCAGTAACCAGATGACTACTTTACAAAAACATAACTTACCCAGATGGAACTTCTCCTGATGCTTTAACCGTGCAAATCGGGATTTGAAATGCTCTTCACAATAGGTACACTTAAAAGGTTTATCTTGTGAATGCAGAATCATGTGTTCCTCCAAGTGTGGTCTTCGAGTAAAAGATTTCTTACAAATCTAAATAAAAGTGTATATAAAATGTAGCTACCTTAATTTAAGATTGAATTAAAATATAAAGCTCATAATACAGATAAAACATACAAATTCAAGTAAAGAGAAACATCTTCCAACAGAAAACTTACCAAAGTATTATCAATTTTCTAACTGTGCTTAAAAAAGGGGGAAAAATAAGAAATACTAGAAGCATTATAGTTCAGAATTATGTTAAGCTAACCCTAAAGTTAGATGAATTCCCACTCATTCTATGTTTAACAAAGCTATAACATACTCTTAGTATCTTAATTCTAGATAGAGATTTCTTTTTAAAAAGATTTATTTTTATTTTATTCAGTCACTGTTTGCATGTATGTATGTGCATCACATGCATGCCTGGTGCCCACGGAGGTCAGAAGAGGGCGTTGAATCCCCTGGAGATCGTTTACTGGTGGTTATGAGTGGGAACAGAATCTGGGTCCTTTGCAAGAGCAGCCCTTTGAACCGATGAGGCACCTCTCCACCCATGGATATCCATTTTTTAATCCACAAAATAAAACCAAATTTATATCAGGAATAAAAAGATTTTTTTAATCATTATTACCATATATTTCATTAGGATTATCAATAATTAAATCACAGAAAACCCCTCAACTTTTATCTGGAAGTTTTCAGAAATAAGAAAACAGTATATAAAAATACAATATATGGCCAGGTGGTGGTAAGTGCACACCTTTAATACCAGCACTCTGGAGGCAGAGTCTCTGAGTTCAAGGCCAGCCTGGTCTACAGAGTGAGTTCCAAGGCAGCCAGGTGTACACAAAGAAATACGGTCTTGAAAAATAAAAAAAGTGCCATAAGTCAGGGATTTAAAAAGAGTGAAGCTGCTGCTGCAACAGACAAAAGTACCAACTAGGCACAATTCCAAGATCACTTTATGTAGTGCTCAGAAAGAACTACAGAGCAGACATAATAACAGTACCCTCATTTTAGACTTGAGGATGATAAAGCCTAAGAAAGTGAAGCAGACATCTTATGCAGAGTCAAAGAAACTGACTTCAGTTTTTTGAAGTTGCAATCAGAGAACTAGGGACAATTCTGGAAGTATGCTACATATGTAAGTTAATCTTTAGAATAACAATGTAAATGATAAGCAGTATTAAATACTAAACCATATGCAACTAAATACTGACAAAAATCCTTAGGAGTGTGACAGAAGAAACAGAAATTCTCTGCTACTACTCCCACTGAATTCCTCTCCCCGCCACTCTGTTCCCAATAGCATGTGGCAGAAGTTATGATCTGGGACCTCAGAGGCCTTGACTACACTTCTTGGCATGCACATGTACGCACACATGCATGTATACACACACACACACACACACACACACACACACACACACACACACACACTTCTCTCTCTGTTTCTCTGAGCCTAGCTGCTATACCAGAAGGGTGGAGGAAGCACAAGCAGCTTCAAGGAGAGCAAGAAGGGAATCTCCTGTTCCCTGATCCATCCTTACTAATCCTAGCCATCAGGCATCACCAAGTTGACTGTTATATTAGTGTCCCAAACCAGAAAAATTTATCCTGTAATTTATAACAACTGTATTACTTTGACTGACATAGCACAGAACCAAAGAAATACCTAGCAAAGCCTTGTCCCCAGTTTGGATTCCTGACCAAGCAAAAGGGGAAAACCAGTCAAACAGCACTCTAAGGACCCTTGCGCTTCAACATGGTGGATTATACAGCAACAGACAACCAGGAAAGGAGGGGCAATTTTAACATTCTATATTCTGCCACAGTAAGGCTAGAGATCATTACACACAATTCTAAATACAAACCAGAGTGATTTTGCTAATTGTATGCAGGGGACAGACCAAGGAATAATAAGAACCAAATTAGGATATCCATTTCTGAGGTCTATTATCTGAAAACTAACATGTTTGCAGGAGGAATTTAAAAAACAATTTTTTTTTCAAATAACTTTAAAAGATTCTAAAACTGAGATAAGTTCCATTACTTTAAACCTAATTACCTTTGTTTCCCAAAAGACATTACATTTACTTTGATTTTCTAATAGAAATTACAAATTCTTACGTCACATTTCCAACTTTCACTTTTAGTCTTCTTGATGGAAATAAATTCTTGTGCATTTTCAGGATGAAATCTATCAAAAAGAGAGAAAATATTAGGAAAACTATGCTAATTACGTCTATATTTCACATTAATCTGTCAAGGGTGATTTCAAGAATCAGATACTAGCCCAGTGTGGTACATGCCTGCAACCTTACACTCAGGAAGCTGAGGCAGGAGGAGCTAGTATTGATGACCAGCCTAGGCTACAAACAAAAACTCTGCTTCAAAACGCAAAAAAAAATTAGGTACTACTTGTTTATTTTTGGTGTTGTTATTACAGGGTCTCACTCTATAACCCTAATTGGCCTTAAACTTACAGCAATCCATCAGCCTCAGCCTCAAAGGTGCTAGGATTACAGTGATCAGCACCTTACCCACCTTCGGTCCCGAATGTCCTTATAAACACAGGTACATGTAGTAAGAATACAGCTTCCCTCATTTTAAAAATTTTATGCATATAATTAAGTTACACAGAAATTAAGAAAAGTAATTTAAATGCATTCTTAAAATCTACATGTGTGCAGATACTTTAATTTTTAGAGTTAATATTCAGCACTATATTAAATATAGTCATGAACTTTTCCACACTAAAAATGAATATGAAAACTAATTTCTTAAGAGTTTTAAAGCCACGCATTTCTGAAGACATACTTGTCAAAACCAAATTAAAAAAAAAAAAAAATGATCAAAATGCATCTTAAATGTTACATTATGGGTCATATTCTTGTTGCACCGCCAAAAGGGAAAAAATATGAACAGACTAACATTTGCTGTTGTTCTATTGACTTGTAAACTCTACAAAACCATAAAGCAATGACGGAATTGGAAACGAGCACCCTGTAGCATTTCCAGTTTCCTTTTTCCTACATGAGAAGGTCCACGACATACACAATGGAAGCAGGACAGTACTTGCCTCTTGACGTGCTTGGCTAGGGTCTTCTTGCTTGCGTGGAGCTTATTACAGTAAGGGCACTTGTGCTCCTTCTTGTGGAACTCTACTTCATTACTGTGCTTCTTTCTGTGGACAGTTAAGTTAGACTTGGTCGAGTAACGCTGGTGACAAATATCGCACTCAAAAGGCTTCTCACCTGTGTGCACACGGGTGTGGCTCTCATATTTCCCTGTAATGAAGAAGAAAATTAAGTTCAACAAATCTGCTGGGCTGTGACTGAAATCTCAGAGAGGAATGAAAATTGTAATAATTTCCATTTATAATTCATTTGTATTTATAAATAAGTTTAATAAACTTAATATATACCCCCAAATGCATATAGGGAACTAAAAAGAAAAACATTTATCTAAATTTCTAACTCAAATGAACCTCAAAGACTCGGCACTTCAAGCTTACTGTTTAAAATATACTTTTTCTCAAAAGCTTCAGTCATTAAAAAAAAGTATTCATTCATGTATTTTAAAAACCTTAGTGTTGCCGGACTGTGATGATGCACACCTTTAATCCCAGCACTAGGGAGGCAGGGGCAGGTGGATCTCTGAGTTCAAGGCCAGCCTAGTCTACAGAGCAAGTTCCAGAGCAACCAGGGCTACAAAGAGAAACCCTGTCTCGAAAACCAAAAATAAATAAATAAATAAATAAATAAATAAGTAAAATAAATCTTAATGTCAGAAATTTTCCTCGTAGTTTTGACAAATTCTAAATATTGAATGTATTTTTAAATGTAAAACTAATCTTTAGGAAAATATCTACTCATCACTTAACATTTATTCTATCTACAATTTACTTTTCCTATGCATACCCACAAACTCAGTGTTCAGAATTGGTAGCTCTTATTCAAATATTATAAAGAAAGAAATGTTTACTTATTTTGTTATTTTCTTTTCACAAGAGGCATTGTAGGAAGAATGCAGCAAACCTAGAAGAGTTAACAAATAACAACACAACCCATTCAGCTAAGAACTCCTTAAGAAACAAGAAAATAAAGGATGACTGTGTGCTTAATACTGAAATGCTAAACCCAACACACACAGGTAAAATCTAAGCAAGTAAGAAAGATGAATTGGCATACAAGGTGTCTGGAGTCATACATGTGAACCGCATGCCTAAGCTCTCCATCTACTCAGAATGGGAAATACAGGTATTTCTAATAGAAATGACCAAGAAACTGCAACGACTGCTCAACAAGAAAAGCACAGTGAGAAAGGAAGCAAGTAGATGCATACAACTGGTTTAATTTGCTTACATTCCTATTTAGCATAAAGTTCTTACCATCACTAGGTAGCACATAAATGTCTACATTTCTGAGGCAGAAAAGTATCACAGGTAAACACAGGCCATGTTGGATCTTTGCACCAGGACACAAATCTGCCTCCTTAAATAGTAGAATGTGTGACCTGGGACAAATAACTTCTCTGCTTCAAATCTTCCTCGTCCAAACAACAAAATCTGTATAAAATTTTCTGCAGAATGATTTGATCCTCGTTTTACACACGTGTCAAGAAAACACAGTCAGTGATTGGCCACCTTCTCAGTTAGCTGTGACGTAAGTAAGCTAAATATTTAGCCTCTCCTTGGGACCTGAATTAGTAAAACTTTATGGAATTTTATATAATAAATGAATTAATATATATGATACTTAAAACATTCTAGTACCTAGTAAACACTAATAAATTTTAGCCATTATTATTATTAGCATCTTTAGTAGATTCTCAGGATTGGAAAATAATTTATCAACTTTCTAATGCACAAATCTCATTTTTGGTCCCAAAGGGAACCTATATATATATATATATATATATATATATATATATATATAATGCAGTAGTTGTTTACTTTCTATAAACATATTACAGTTGTAAAGATCTTATACTAGTACTTACTAGCATTTTCATTCCACTTACAATCAAGACTTTTTTTTCTACTTGGAATAAAAATTAAGATATATTATTGAATATTAAAACCATAGAATAGACAGTTAAATTTTAAAAAAATTGACCTCACCTTCTTAGACCAGTAGTCTTAAAAAGATTAATAGAAAAAATTTAAACTTAAATAGCTCAAAGCCCACTCACTCGCGCGCGCGTGCGTGCGTTCAATCATATGTGTGTGTTGGGTGGGGGCGGTAACTGCCCATGCGCATACACACAAGAGACCAGAGCAAACTGGGTGTCCTCCTCAAGCCCTCTACCTTGTTGTCCTTTTTTTGGGGGGGGGGGGG
>CABHPP010113548.1:0-21641 GCA_902168425.1 Peromyscus attwateri
AGATGGAGGGTGGTGCCAGGAAAGATACAGGCAGAATTATAGAGATATGGGTCCTATCTCCCAAGCTCTTGGGAGAAGGATGGCAGTGAAGGCCGATTGGCAATTGGCAGTGTTTTAATCAGTTATTGATTATCAATAAATATCTGGAAAATCTCCAAAGAGCAGAATTTGAGATATTCTGAATGGAGGAACAACTGGGGTCTTCTGGAAGGGAGTACCCAGAGAAGTTACAAAGCTCCCACACATTCCTTCTCCTATACATAACCCTCTACACTTCTTCTCCTGAACTCTTTATCTTACACTCAATTATAAGTAAGTAAGTAATAGTATTCCCATGAGTTCTGTGAGCCTTGAAAATTAATTGAGCCCAATGAGGATTTTACAGAAGCATTAATTTATTACTGGTTGATCAAATGCATAGTGAACTAACCTGGGGCCTCATGCTGGATTCTCAAAAAGGAACAGTCTTGATACTCAGCACTTAACCTGCAGGATCTGCCACTATCTCCAGAAAATAATGTCAGAATGGAATTGGATTACAGGATACCCACTTGCTGTCCCCAAGGAGTTAATTGAATTTTTGCTGGTGAGAAAAAAAAATCCTTCCTTTGCAGTTACAGATGTGACCTTGTGATGAGTAGCAGGCAAAAGTCTCGGTTGTTTTCAACTACAGTCCAACTATGTTGCTCTTATGTGATTCCAAGCTAACTTACTGAATGATTTGATTTGATTTTAATATTGGAATGTTTTCCAATTTAATCCCTTTAAGGAAGGGCATGAAGCAGACTGGAATAGATGTGATGTTCTCTGGAAGCTGAGGCAATCATTCCTGCTTCATTTCCCTGAAGGTGCATTCCTCTTAGAGAAATGAGAAAACTCTCTATAAAGGTATTTTTGTGCTATGTGGAGAAACCCTAGATGACGTCATGTTGGATTCTCTTCTTGAAAATTGCAAATTAAAACCATTTGTTTAGAAATCTCCACAGTTGTGGTTAAGAAGTGAAGTGCCCCTTAAAAGCTTCCTGTTGGTAAAGCTTGGTCCTATTGGAGCTACTAAGGAGTAATTTGGATCCTGAGAACATGATGCGAACATCATCAGTGATGAATCTGCTCATGTAGAATGGGTTTCTAGGAAATGGACTCTGAAAGGAAGATGTAACTATGGGTGTGACTTTGAAGGCATTATTTTGTCCCTGACCTTTTCCTCCTCCTATTTCTCTTCCTCCTCTTCCTCTTTCTCCCTCTCCCCTCCCTCTTAGAGATTTCCTGTACCATGCAATGCCCTTCTACCCTGACCTTTCTCTTGCCATGGGCCTAAAAGGTGTGGAAGACTATGGTGACATATTCCTGTGTTTCAGGAACTTGGGAGGTGGAAGGAGGAGAGACAACTCAAGGCAGCTTCTACTGCACAGTTTCAGACCAATCTGGACGGCACGCCACTCTGCCTTCCCAAAAAAGAAAAAAAGAAAAAAAAGAAGAAAAAAGAAACAACAGCAAAAACCAAAAAAGCAATAGAGATCACTGGCCATGGTCCAAAACTTCATAAACCACAATCCAGAAAAACTTCTCCCTCTAAGCTTTTTTCTTAGGATTTTTATAACAGATGAAAAACAGTACCTTCTGTAATCAAAATATGATTTTTATCAGAAGTGAATATACCCTTGAATGGTAACAACTCTGTTACTTTAGCAGAAGCCATGTGGTATGAATAACTGTTTCCTTTTATGAAAAAAAATTGAAAAAAACACACACTCAACAATAAGAAATTTCCTACGTTATATATACATTTGTAACAGATCTTTATTGTATGCATGTATCTGTTCATGTGAGTTTGTTCACAGGTGTGAATGTGAGCTCATGTGGAGACCAGAGGTTAGTGACTGGCCTCTTCCTCAGTTTCCTTCTCCACATTATTTCATTTGTTTTAATTGGTTTTGTTGTTGTTGATTGTTTACTTTTAGACACAATATTACTCATTGAACCTAGAGCTTACTAACTCCGCTAGACCAGCTGGCTAGAAAGCCATAGAAATTCTCCTTCCTCTGCTTCCTTCTCAGCTCTGGGCCTTGTTCTACTGGAAATCTCCAGCTCACTCTTGCTTGATCCAGAAAGCCCCACTTCTCTCTCTCCAAACCAGGCCCTCTCAGAAAATCTCCAATAAAGAAAAGTCACCAAAAGCCCAGGTCCATGTTTTTGGAGGCTGGGGAGGCTCCTCCCCTCAAGCTGTCAGAAATCCAAGAACCATTCCAAAGTGTTATAACCCAGTTCATAGAGGACACGTAATCATCCCTCGCCTACAGGGTATTTATACTCCCACTTTAGTTCAGGCAGGTGACTTCTGCCTCTTCTCCTGCCTCAATCTGGAGCTGGAGAACTCACCCAGGAATTGCTTTGCTCAAATAAAACCGTTCTTTTACTTTTTCCATTTGGCTTGATCTGGCTTACTGCATCTCGGCAGAGAAACATAATATCAAGGTACGGAAAACCTATTAGGCCTCATTAGTCTTTTTTCTGTGGGTACTAAGGATCAAATCCAGGTCCTTGGTGGGTTAGGAATGGGGAGGGAGTTCAAGAGTGACATTGAGATGAATAATTTTAGAAGAAGGAAGTTTATTAGAATAGAATCCACAGAAGTACAGATGTTCTAGGGGAGGAGGGATTCAAGTCTCAACACTGGAGACACACAGTCTTGGGGGGTCCTGAAGAAAGGGAAAAACATGTCACATGACAGGAGTCAGATCTGCTTCTTTCATATGCCAGTTTCTGGGGATATGGAAGGTTCCCATTGCAAATCTGAGCTCTGATTCCCAGACAGGAGACAGGCAAGGGGTTTGGAGAAAGGGCATGTGATTAACACATTCTTTGATGTTATCTCACTTCTCAGTGAGAAAGTCTGGCACCAGGAAGTTTGTCACAGACAGTGACCCCATATGATGCTGTAGGTATCACTGAGGGGCAGCTTCAGAGGATATTATAGCCTGAGCAGAGGCTGAATTCTAACTACATTTCCACAGTCCTCACACCTGCCCAGCAGTCACTACTGACTAAGCCATTTCCCCAGCTCTAAATTCAACTTTTTGAAAGACACACATTTCTAGAGTGTGATGATGTATGGAACTTGGAATCTTTGTGTTACAATATGAAAGAGTAAATCAAAGAACAGAGGAAAAATGACAAAAACAGAAGAAAATATAAAAAAAATAGAAACTCATAGGAAAGTAGTTGTCTAATGCTGAGGAATAATGCTTTTGTACACTGGTTTAATAAAACGCTGATTGGCCAGTAGCCAGGCAGGAAGTATAGGCGGGATAAACAGACAAGGAGAATTCTGGGAAGAGGAAGGTTGAGTCAGGAGATGCCAATCTGCCGTCCCGGGAGCAGCATGTAATGGCACACAGGTAAAGCCACAGAAAATGTGGCAACATATAGATTAACAGAAATGGGCTGAGTTTAAGTGTAAGAGCTAGTCAATGGGTCAATGGTAGGCCTGAGCTAATGGCCAAGCAGTTTTAATTAATATAAGCCTCTGTGTGCTTACTTGGGTCTGAGCAGCTGCAGACTGGGCAGGACACAGGAAAACATCAGCTACAGTCTAGGATTCCATGATTTGTGTTTTCAGGTCTCATCTCTATCATAGAAGAACGTCACATGTATTTCTTCCTTGCAAAATAATAGAACAGGAATCTAAAAAAATCACAAAGGTAAGACAATAGCCTGAAATGTTATGAAATCAGCCTGATTTTATTTACTGAATGCTAATTTTCCTCTCAATGCACTAGAGGTGAGGGCAGCATGAACAGTCTAGCATACTCTCAAGTACCATCTTCAAGCCAGAGACTCAAGTAGACATAATCAAGTAAAGAGATGGGAAAAGAAGGGCTTGTTTAGATATATGAACAGGCAGCAAGATGTGGTTCCAGTGGACTTACAGAGCTCCTGCTGGGTCAGATGAAGTACCACAGGTTCTAACAGAATCTGTAATCTGAAAAGAATTTCCGTGGTTTGAATGTCAGTCAGCATGTTTACCAGGAGTGCACAACTTAGTTTCAGCATTCTGTCAGCATTACTACTATTTTCCTCAATATTAAAGGAGAAAAATGTTTTTTTTAAAACAAAGTGAAAACTGAAACTTGACAAGACTCCATGTTGAGTTTGATTAAAGAAAGCCTTTTGAGTTTAATAAAAGTCTGAGTCAAAGTAAAAATTGACAGTTAAAAAAGCAGGAAGTATGTATGCAGGGCCAAGGCAGTGGGGAAGAAAAGCTGAAACTCCTCTGCTTTCAACACCACTAAAATAAAGAGAAAGGTTTGGGGTTTTAAGAATACATGATGGCAGGGAACACAGCAAGGTAAAGATATCAGTGATAATTGGCCTTTTACCCAAAATGAATGTGACCTTTCCATCTCTTCATAATAGGAGGTATTTTTGAAATAGAGAGGGAGCCCCAAGTACAGTCAGGCTGGAACGCTGCTCCTGAATCTAGGAATAAAGACACTGTCTTAGTTGACAGCTATATCTCTAGAGCTATATCTCTAGGAGATGCTATCTAGGATGTTAAAAAAGACTTTGGTGTGAAATCAGCGGGAAGCTGCATGCTTTCAAAAGTTATTTTCCCAAATCTGTCATCACTATCAACTGAAATAAGTTCAGAAAGTTTAATAAATGAAAGCCATTGTTTATGATGTAGACTATCAACAGGAATACAATGCATTTACTCACATGTCTGCAGGGCAGGACAGAAAGGGAAAACTAAGAGGTAATAGTCAATGAGTAGACATATTATAAGCACTTAAGAGTATATGAACAATCCATTAATGATTTTTCATAAACCTATGAAAATATGAACAAAACATGGTGGGAAATCTAAAAAAAAAGTTCAAAACATGAAAGTGGAAATGTAATCAATAAGAAAACCCAAACTCAGAAGGCCCACAACATGGAGTCTTTGCTGCTGTAGCTCAAGCTCTCCACCTTGCTGAGGGTTGGAGTGGGTGGAGAGGCAGCAGGGATGCATCACTGCCCATGGCTGCAAGCAATATGGTCCTGCACTATGAGCCAAGGTGGGCAGCCAGTGCCAAGAGCAGGAGGTGAGCAGCAACCTGGGTCTCATTCAGATTCTGCCCATGATGCTACTATTATGAATCATAATATAAATATTTTTTGAGACAGATGTTTACCAAGAGTGTCATGACCCATGTTGAGTATGGTGATATTTTAATTGTACTGAAATGTGATTTTATTTGTATGTTAATAAATAAAGTTGCCTGGGGGTCAGAGCTAATAGCAAGCCATAGCAGAAGCTGGGCGGTGGTGGCACACGCCTTTAATCCCAGCACTCAGGAGGCAGAGGCAGGCAGATCTCTGTGAGTTCAAGGCCAGCCTGGTCTCCAAAGTGAGTTCCAGGAAAGGCGCAAAGCTACACAGAGAAACCCTGTCTTGAAAAATCAAAAAAAAAAATAGTTGTTGGTTGAGAAACACTATATTACAACACCTGACTTTACAATGAGACTCTAAATGCTACGAGGACCTGAAGAGGAGTTCTACAAACTCTAAAGACCACACATGCCAGCACAAACTACTCCACCCAGCAAAATTTCAGTCACAATATGTGGAAAAAGAAAGATAATTCATGATAAAAATAAAATTTAAGCAATATTTATCTACAAATTCAGCCCTACATAGTGTGCTAGAGGGAAAATGTCAACATGAAGAGGTTAGCCACATCCAAGGAAAGACAAGGAAGAACAAGTCTAAGACCAACAAATCAAAGAAGGGGGGAAATCCCATACCACCACAACAAAATAATGTGAATCAACAAACAATGCTCATTAATAACATTCAACATCAATGGTCTCAGTTCCTCAATAAGAAGTCACAAACTAACAGATTGGATTTGAAAAAGGATTTCCATCTTCTTCCTCCTGCATCCAAGAAACACACCTTACCATCAAGGATAGTTATCATCTCAATATAAAATGATGGAAAAAAATAATCCAAGAAAATAAATCCAAGAAGCAAGCTGTTGGAGCCATTTTAATATCTGACAAAATAGATTTCAAAAGAAAACTAATCAGAAGAGATAAGGAGGGATATCACACACTTATCAAAGAAAAATTCAAATACAAGGGCACCCACTTTTGGAAAAGAAACACTACAGCTACAGAATTGGAAGAGATCTTTACCAATGTGTATCCAATAAAGCACTAATATATAAACTATATAAAGATAAAAAACAAACAGGCATCTAAAGTATAATAATTAAATATGATAAGGTAAAATAAAAACAAACCAAAATAGAACAAAACAAACAAATAAAAGAAACAGAACAAACAAAAAGCACAACAAATACATATAAGACAGAGACACATGTTTGCACACACAGGAATCCCATAAAAACACAAAAGCAGAAGTGATAATATATATGCAAATGGCCTGAAAGATTAAAAAAAGAAAGAAGAAAGAGAAGAAAAGAAAAATGCCCTGATACAGCATTATGAAACAAAGAATGTCCAAAAATACCATTGAGTTCATATTGTGTTGGCCATCTACTGCTCGACATGGGGCCTGCTCTGAAGAATGATTAGTATACCTGGTGAAACTGGGTTGAAGAAAATTCATTTTTCATGTGTGAGGAGTTATCAATTGTAGATAGCTTCTGAGGTAGGATGAGGGCTTTTTTTCTCCTTCCCTTCTCAGTTCTGAGACCTCAACTGGCTCAGACAAGTGTAGGCCCTATGCATGCTGGCACAGGCTCTGTGAGTTCTTACATGCATTGGTCCTGCTGTGTTTAGAGTGGCTTTTTTCCGGGGTGTCCTCCATCCCCTCTGACTCTTAAAATCCTTTTCCCTCCTCCTCTCCAGTGTTCTCTAAACCCTGAGGGGAGGGATTTGAAAAAGGCATCTCATTTTATGGCTGAGTTTTCCAAGGTATCTTACTCTTTAAAAATTGTCTAGCTACAGGAGGGAGCTTGTCTGACCTATGACCTATGAGTATAGCACTGACCTATGAGTATAGCAGAATATCCTTAAGAGATATTTTATGGCCGGGCAGTGGTGTCACACTCCTTTAATCCCAGCACTGGGGAGGCAGAGGCAGGTGGATCTCTATGAGTTCAAGGCCAGCCTGGGCTACAGAGTGAGTTCCAGGACAGGCTCCAAAGCTACACAGAGAAACCCTGTCTCAAAAAACAAACAACAACAAAAACAAAAACAAAAAACAACAAAAAAGAGATATTTTATGGCTATGTTCCCTTAGCAGAACAACAATATTTGGTATTCTCCTAGGTCCCTGGCCTATCAGTTCTAATTTCTTGTATTCAACATGTAAGCAGTATTGGGGTTAAGGTCCATCACATGGAATGGGCCTTAAATAAATTCAGATATTAGTTTAGCTCATTAGCATTAAGTCTTCAATAAGATACAATCTGTATAATCACGGAAGTTAGATATATAAAGTAAGAGACTATGGGAAAAGGGTGGGTCTCCCATAAGCTTTGCACCATTCTTGAGCACCTTGCAAGCAGGTCATCATTGTAGATGGAAGAGTTTGTAGCTAGGTTGCTATTTCCCTTTCTATGTCAGCAGCATACAGACTACCTTTCAGTACCATAGACACTAGTCTGTAGGGTTGAAGGCTCTAGTTAGGCACAAGCTTGACTTTTTTGTGTTCAGTGAATTGGGTAGATTTCTTCAGCAATAGGGACTTATAGTCAGTTTGTGGAGAGCCACCCATAGCTTTGACAAAAGCCTGGGTTATTTGGGGGTTACAATGGAGCCTCTTTGGTAAAGAGTAATGGTTCATAGGTTTAGCTGTCCTTTCCCTTATTCCTTCCCACACCTCTCTCTTCCCTCTTCCTCCACATTTGACCTTCCTGTTTCAATCCAAGCCCCCTTATCCACTGATAACTAGCTGTTCTATTTTCCCTTCCTAGGGAGATACAACCTTTCCTTTGAGACCCTTACTTAATACCTAGCTTCTGTCGTTATATGTATCATAGCTTGTATATCTAAGACCTAACAGCTAACATCTACATAGAAGTGAATACATATCACATTTGTCTTTTTTGTGTCTGGGTTAGTTCAGGATAATTTTTTTTTCTAGTTCCATCCATTTACCTGCAAATTACATGATTTTAATTTTTTTTAATGGTGAAGTAATATTCCATTGTGAAAGTGTTCCACATTTTCTCTATCTATTCATCCATAGATGGACATCTAGACTATTTCAAATTTCTGGCTATTGTGAATAGAGCAGCAATTGACGTCATTGAGCAAGTGGCTCTGTGGTAGAATGTAACATCCTTTAGGTATAACCCCAAGAATGATATGTCTGGATCTGGAGATAGATCTATTTTCAGCTTTCTGAGGAACCACGATGTAGCACGAATCTTAAATGGTCTTATTAATTAAACAAACCTGGAGCCAGGTATTGGGGTGAATGCTGGAAGATCAGAGAAGCAGAACAAGCCACAGCTTCCTCACCTCACCAGTTCTTCAGCTGATCCTGTTTCCTCAGATGGGAAGCCTCTGGGTCCTCATTTAGAATGGGTCTCAGCTGAACCCTTGCTCAAAAGCCTAAAAGCTTAACTAGCCAAAAGCTTCTAGTTCCTGGTCTTCACGCCTTAAATACCTTTCTGCTTTCTGCCCTCACTTCCTGGGATGAAATGCTCACTTCTTGGGATTAAAGGCTTGAGTCACCACGCCTGGCTATTTCCAATGTGGCCTTGAACACACAGAGATTCAGACGTATTTCTGCCTCTGGAATGCTAGGATTAGGCGTTTGCTATTACTGCCTATCCTCTATGTTTAATATTGTGGCTGTTCTGTTCTATGACCCCAGATAAGTTTATTAGCGTGCACAATATTTTGGGGAACACAATACCACCACAGGTATAAGCCCAAGCATGTTATATCTGGATCTGGAGATAGATCTATTTTCAGCTTCCTGAGGAACAACCCCCACTGATTTCCATAGTGACTGTACAAGTTTTCACTTACACCATCAATGGATGAGTGTTCCCTTCATCCTTACCCACATGAGTGGCCATTTGTTTTATTGATCTGGCCATTCTAACTGGTGTAAGACAACATCTCAAAGGAGTTTTGATTTGTGCATTTCCATGATCTTGATGACTAAGGATATTGCACATTTCTTTAAGTGCTTCTCAGCCATTTGTGTTTCCTCTTTTGAGAATTCTATTTTGATCTGTATCTTGTTTTTAACTTGGGTCCTTTGTTTTCTTGACACCCAGTGGTGTTTTCTAATGAGAGAGAAAGGGTGGAGATTCAGATGGAAACTGGGGTGAAAAGGATCTGCAAGGAGTTTGGGGGCAGGGAACCATATTCAGAATATATTGTATTAACAAATTCTATTTATATTTTTTTAAAAGTAGTCATGCATCCTTCATAACCTGTGTCACACTGTTTTGCAACTATGTCATCTTTACAACAATCTGAAACCAAAATATAACCAGAGGACAAGAAAAGAATCTAAAAGTATACAGCCCCCATTGGATGAGATCCTAGGGGTTATTCTGAGTTTTATTGCAATAAAGGGGACAGAGACAGTTGTCACCAGGGCCCTAAATGAATCATTCCATTATCTAGCTTGCTGCAAAGTAGAAGACATAAAGATTCCAAGCCCTCCCAAGTCCATGCACATGCTGAAGACAGCAAAAATCTAGGTCAGTACAGAGGGGAAACCTTGATTATCATTCATGTGTTCTTGTTTAAACATAAAACTTGATTTTCAAAATTCGTGGTGAGATATAAACCTACAGATAAGGGTTTCAGGAACATAGTATGGTTGTTTACAATTCACATGGATATTTACCTGAGCTGCCCCAGGCAAAGCAACTTTAAAACACAGGATGCAACCAGAAGAGCAAAGGGAATATTTTAATTTAATTTCATCCTTGAGCCTCTTTTTCTACAAAGCACACCTACCCTAACTTTCAGGTTCTCTCAAGGCTCAGAAGAGGTGAGCCAGTGGCTGGGGAAGAGATTTATTTATTGCAAATTTTTCACTGGACAGACAGACCAGATTTTGATTCACACATTATTTAGCACCCCTCCCCCAGAAATCCAGCTGGAAAAACAATCTCAAGCTAATTTAGTTTCCTAACTCCTTTTCTGTTTCCAGGCTTTCCTCCAATTCCTAAATGGTTTCTCTTCCTCAACAAAAAATAATGAAACGGAAGCCCCACTGGTTAAACCCTCAGCAAGAAAGGGCTAGTCCCCCTTCTCTCCATCTTCCCTCCTGTCTTCATTAGGTTCCAGCTGCTGAGATAAAACACATAACCAAAAGCAACTTGAGGAGGAAAGGATTTGTTTCTCTTTACAATTTTCAGGTCACATGCCATCACTGAGGGATTTCAGGGAAGGAAGTCAAGGCAGGAACTGATACAGAAGCCATAGAGGAGCTGCTTATTGACTTGCTCTCAAGGCTTGCACAGTAATGATCATCTTCTTATATACCCCATGGTCATCTGCCCAGTGATGGCACTATCTACAATGGGCTGTACTCTCCCACTAATTAATCAGTCACTAAATCAGAAAATCCTATACAGACTTGCCTACAGGCCAATCTTATGGATGTATTTTCTCAATTAATATACCTTCTTCCCAGATATGTCTACATTTGGGTTAACATGATGAAAAACAAGCAGCACATCTCCATCCTTTATCCTCCTTCACTTTAGTGAGTTATCCCACACTTTCTTAAGTAAGCTCCAGGCTAAAATATTTCAACTGTCTTCATTGAAGTGTAAAGGCCTTTCAAAGAACGTGTACCCTTTCATGGAGTTCTCTGATTCTACAACTTTTGTCATTAAGGCTATATAATTGAAACAGTTATTGACTTTGACAGTCACAGAAGCACATAGCTACTTCAGTCATGTAAGTGACACAGAGCAGATCTCTTGAGTAAATTACTTGAAACTACCAAGCAGGTTATTCTTTGCTAACCTGATTCCCTCCAGATAAATAATTCACATGTGTTTTCTAACCAACCCAACTTGTAAATGTCTTAGCACACTTATTTTATTAACAGACAACCTAAATTATAAGCGATACAAATTTACTTGCCTTATTATTCTGGAAGCTCACAAGTCTAAAGTCAATGGGCTGCATCTAGTGAGGACATTGTTGCTGCAGTGTGGTGAAGAGAAAGGCATCTTGCACATGGAAAGAGAGCATGTGCAAAAGAACAAATCAAGCCTAAGAAGAGAAAAGGTAAAATTCATCATAATGTGTCATTCACTCCTGCTTAAGATAATTGCATTAATCCATTCATGAGGACAGAACTCCCCAAACCAGTCTTAAAGGTTTGATATCACACATCATCACAGTGGTAATTAAGTTTCAATATCAGTTTTGGACAGCCCATTCAAACTATAACAACAAGTTTTCTCAGTACAGATCCTCACTGCTGCATCATTTATAAGTGGTAGTCTTTGGTATCCTGGGTTAATTTTCTAACAAAGATTGCCCTGCACAGAGAATCCAATAAGTCATTCATTTGATGGAAGACAATTGAGACTTCATTATCTATATATTAATGGAAGTTAACTCCTTTCCTGTGTGCACTTTAAGCTGTCATTTTAAAGGACCCAATGTGTGGTTCATTTCAGAATAACAAAACCTGAAGGACGTGTTCTCTCTCTTTCTCATTCCTTGAATCCAGGAATGGACACTCATTTATGTATGAGGACTTGAGATGTTGCTGCCCAGAGCCACATAACCTTTCCAGGGAAGGTCTTCTGTGTAATGGTTTCATTTGGTTATAACTCCTACTTAATGACATTTTGCTAAGAAAAAAACATACAAGGAGCCTCTGGTAGTATATAGAGAGGTACTGGGGAAGGTGTAGAGTTATCCATGGGCAGTTCCTTCCAATGTGCCTTAGTATACAATTTCTAAAGAGATGAGTCTGTGCATTCAAGGATTAGATACAAATCATTTCATACATTTAGTTCAAACATTGAAATGAATTGGATCTAATTCTTGAATTCCTAAGGAAAACCAAAACAAATTAACTGAGGCCTGCTGCTCAAACTTCTTTATTTCTTTGTCTTATATAAGTTTATATTGGCTGAATACAAGCATATGAAATAGTCTACACAAAAAGGAACATTGAGAAAACATATGTAAATTCATATCTTTTTTCTGTTTTAATCCATCCACTGTATACTTAATTATACCATAATTTGCATAAATGCAAATTAAAATGAAGAGGCTTAATTCTTTCTGTGCAAAATACAGAAATGATTTCTCTTGCTTCTTACTTCTTAAGGCATTTAATTTAGACAACTGAAAGTAAGTAGATTCTGTCTATTCCAAATATGTACATGGGTTTTGTAGCCGGATAGATCTGTCACCTTGACAAGACAGGAGGCCACTTCCACTGTCATAAAGTTTGAAACTGACTCTATTCACTGTAAAAGCACAAGGAGGTACCACCTCTGCCTCCAGGTTCTGTGATAAAATAGAACTCTTACTCCAGGCTCCAAAGTCCTCTAGCACACATATGAAAACTTTGTATTTCCTCTGAATAAAATCAGTTGGCTATCTCATGATGATTCTAGATGAATTTAAGATGAAATGTGTGTCGTAAGTAATATGTTTTTCCTCTGAATTCAAACATTATCTCCTGGAGGGAAGACAGAAGTTCAGAAGACAAAGGACATAAGTGAAATATCTCAGACTCCAAGACTCCTACAAAACCTACAGGCTTTAGGAAGTTTAGAAGTTTCAAGAGTGATCGAGCCATTCCCCATGGTTCTAAAAGACTAACAATTGCTTCAGTCCCTCTGATTAGCAGAACTGGTTAAAAATTGTGTAAGGAACTCCATGTATACAGCTTTATTGGTGAGCTGAGTGGGCTTTGTGTTGTTGTAGGTATCTCTGAGTCAGTCATTCAGGCTCTAGTAAGTAACCTCTACCCTTGCTACCTGAGTAACCACAACAACCTCACCAGCTCACCAAGCTAGACTTCTTCTTGGGTCTCTCTTGACCATAATCTGGCTAATAGACACACATTTCCTCAGAAAGTCATTCAACCTTATGCATGTGACAAATCCTAACTTCTGCTCTCAAATCCTCTTGCATAATGCCTTCATAATGTGTTGTATCTCTTTGGCTCTGGTAAGGGGTGAGAATTCTTTGGCTTGTAATTTTGGTAGTTCTTAGCTAATTGTCTATGATATATAAAACACACAGTTTGAGTCAAATTCAGAAACAATCCCCTTTTTCTCTTTCTCCATTCTCCTTATTCAAAAGTTTTATGGTGCTAGGTCTCAAAAAGTCACCCTAAATATATTACTTTTTCATACTTAAGGGAGTAAGGGGGAGGGAAAGGTTTATGAAATTGAAGAAACTCAAGAATTGAGAGAGAATGCTCTCTCATCTCTATCTTCTGTTGTGAGGTTGTGGTGGTTTGAAAGAAAATGGCCCCTAAAGGGAGTGGCATATTTGGAGGTGTGGCCTTTGGAGTAGGTGTGGTCTTGTTGGAAGAAGTGTGTCACTGTGGAAGTGGGCTTTGAGGTTTCAGATAGGCTCAAGATACCACCCAGTATCTCAACTCACTTCCTATTGTCTGCAAGTGCTACTTCTGCAGCACCATGTCTGCCTGCAGGCCGCCATGTCACACCATGATGATAATGGACTAAACCTCTAAAAATGGAAGTCACCCCAATTAAATGTCTTTCCTTTATAAGAGTTGCTGTGGTCATAGTGTCTCTTCACAGCAATAGAAACCCTAACTAAGACAGAGGTCAACCAATCAAAGCCTTCTCTGACCTCCCCCATATGTGAGTGCTCTCCCTATATCAGGGGGTAATGGAACAAAAGAAAAAGAAACCGAAACACATGAAAAGAGAAACTCATCAAATCCCCCACCCTACCTTATTCCCATTAGGTCACAGTTGTCTTCCCATTAGGTCACATCTGTCTTTGTCTTCATTTCTGAAGGCTCCCATTGTTGCAGAATATTTCTTTACATTGTGTGAAGATGTGTCACTGGGATTGGTTTAATAAAGAGCCGAATGACCTATATCTACCCTGGAAGAGGTTAGGCAGGACTTCCAGGGACCAGGAGGGCTTGGGAAAAAGAAAGGAGGAGTCACCAGCCAGATAAGGAGGAAGCCGAGAAAGGTAACACCACGTGGTAGAACATAGATTAGTGTAAATGGATTAATTTAAGCTATAAGAGCAAGTTGAGAACAGGCATCAGGTAACAGTGAGCTTTCATAATTAGTAAGAATTCTCCCTGCTGTTGTTTGTGAGATGGCAGCCCAAAGGAAACTTCAACTACATCCCATGGCATATAAAATCACATCAAGCACGGGCGGGAGATGGTGGTGCATGCCTTTAATCCCGGCACTTGAGAGGCAGAGCCAGGCAGATCTCTGTGAGTTCGAGGCCAGCCTGGTCTACAGAGCGAGATTCCAGATCAGGCACTCAAACAACACAGAGAAATCCTGTCTCAAAAACAACAACAACAACAAAAAAATCATATCAAGTACATGTGGTGTGTACTTTTCTTCTGTTAGTCTATCCTTTGATCTAGGAGTCTTAGTCTTAAACCCTACAATGGTTAATGAAAAGATACCCTTTTCTCCTCTGCCCTACATTAGGAGATTTGTTTGTAGTTCTATTTTCTCCATACAATCAAGTATAGTTTGCCGATGCAGACACAACTAAGTCATGGCAGTTGTGGTTTTCACACTGCCTAGACAGGACGGGTAGTTGGAATATTTCCACCTGGTTACCTCTCAAGATATTTCTCACACTTAATTCTTTACTAACACATTTATATCAAAATAGCTCTTATCCACATGCTCAAGTCTGCCCACATACAAAGTTCTGTACACATTTGCAGTCAATTTGAGGTAAAACAGGGGTATTTGTGTCTGATGTGTTGACAGTAAAGCTCTAACTCTGAAACATAAAAGTAGCATGGAAGGTAAACAAAATTGTTTTAATTGCTGCTAATTAACTCCACTCTGTCATACTATGCCAAAGATGAATTGCTGAAAGTGCATCCTGAATGCCAATTAATTTTGTGAGTAATTGTTGTGTAACTGAGTAAATTGTGGTAAATACTCATGATTTATAAAACTGAAGGAAACTGTTTCCATTGGAAAGTTAATAGACAGAAATCGTAAACTCTCTCATGACTATCCCAGTGCACAGCTGCCTTATTCACATGAATGGTTAATCATAATTACTGCTAATTTAGTATTCCTACATGCAGCTTTGCACTGTTTTATTTTTAAAGTCTTCAGTGTGTCTAGAGTTGTCCTTTTGAATGCTTACTTTCTCTTTCATTTCTTCAGTTGGGGAATCGGTGTACTACCCTCATTTATAAGAGCTTTGGAGTTCTAAAGGATTTGTCACACATTCTCTTTTCACACTTACGTTAGCGTGTTGGTAAATATAAAATTAAAATTAATTTTCCATTTATTAGAAGAGAATTAGCCTGTGGTAAAAAGAAAATAAAAAAATATCAGATATACTGGGAGAAGCAAATTAGGTAATAATGATTTTCACTTAAAATACTTTTGAAATGAGATTAAACAATAAACTTGCTTATATACACACACATTTAGCAGCCATGAGTTAGGCCCCCTCATGGTATATTGCAACACTCTGTTTTATAGGAAAACAGTAAAAGAATGAATAAAATTAATTTGAACATCTGCTCAAAAATGACAGGATAATTTAGAGTCTCATTTTCAAACATTTGCAAAATATTCATACACTTTAAAAAATAGTCTTACTTGTGACTTATAGTAAGTACAGCATGTGAGGAGTTTCAGTTGTCCTTCTGTCTAAACAAGAAGAAGAAAACTTCTCTTAGATGCACCAGAAAAGTGAGAGTCATAGGGAGAAGCACTCTACCCCACACTGGACAGAGAGATGTAAACTTGCTGAAGCAGAAACCCACAACCCAGAATCAGATTAGAAAATGCCCAAGCTGCAATGATGATGAAAGCTGAAAACTTAGTGCACAGAATCTAAGAGTTGATGCCCCCATGGTTTAAGGAAACTTCTGATGCTTTTGTGAGTTCTATCACCAGGGCCCCAACCAGATTTCCACAGTGAAGGTCATGGAAAAATCACCAGTGGCTTCCATAGGGAGGATATAGTAACCATCTGGAAAAAGCAGAGTATTCCATTCTTCCTAGTAAATGTCTTAAGAGAAACCATCCCCCATAGCCTAAGCTCCTAGGGCTTTATGGGTCTAACTTAGCTGGAAATAAGGAATGCTAAAGCCTGGCCACCTCTACCCATCCTGATCCCCCAAAGAAGGAGAACAACCTCAATCAGCACTTGTAATGAGCTCAAGAACATAAGCTTGAGACATGATGATAGGACTAGAGAATGTGAATGTCTCTTCTCTCCTTACGAATTACCATCACACCCACTAAAACTTATCTAGTGATGATTATAACGATCATCACATCATATCTTACTTTCAGATAATTGCAGGGCACACTTTAACACAAAAACTATAGAGCTTCAGACATGGCAGGGAAGTTGGAATTACGAGGTTAGGAATTTAAATGAAATATGATTAAAACGCTGAGAGATTTTGTAGGTAAAGTACACTATCTAGAAGGTTAGGTGAGTGATGTTAGCAGAGCAGTGGATTCTAAGATAAGTAAGCATTAAATGATAATGATTAAAAAAATCAAGTAGTCACAGCTATTAGAATGGTCCAAACCAGAATTCTGACATCAAATGCTGTAACTGGGAATATATGAATGGAGGGCATGCCTATGGAAAATGTTTTCCTCAGCCTATGTCACCGGAAAGCTGCAAGTGAGTGTAAGGGTGCTCGGCCACTACACTCTTACTGAAATGGGCAGGGTCTGAAACACAGAAGGAACCAGTTGTTGGTTGTAATGTGGAATGGTGGCAGAAGTTCTCATTCATTGTAGGTGGAATAATAAGATGTCACATCCACCTAATTTGATGGCAGAAATTTTCAGTGTCTTCTCTAATTCTTTGTTCCTCATCATGTATTCCAGTGTTTGTGTTACTTGGTATTTATGCCAGAGAAAGTCTGGTCTCCACAGGACATGTGTAAGCTTTAAGTCATAGCTTCGTTGGTGATTAACGACATTGTGTCTCACACACAGCCCTCGCTGGAGGAAAGCATAAACCGTACTACATCCAGGAAGTACGTTCTTTAGTGCTGGGGAGAGATGAGCTCTCAAGCCATGAAAAGCCATGGAGTAAACATTGCTAAGAGGAAATCAGTTTAACACAGCTGTATACTCTATGATTCCAACTTTGTGACACTGTGGAGGGAGCAGGGCTGTGGAAACAGTGAAGGGAAGGGTAGGTGGTCAGGGATAAAGTCAGCAGATGAAGTAATACATACACTGAACACAGAGGTCTTGGGAGTTGAGGGAGTTAAGCTATTCCACAGAGTATCATAAGGGTGCTGAGAACTGTTGCGTGTTTGTTGAGATTTGTATAATGTAGGCCACCAAGACTGTAACTCCATTCTAAACTAAGGGTTTGTGATAATGATGAAAGAGACATGTAAATCCATTCATTTACACTTACATTTAAATTTAAAACTTCCCTTTGGATATCTCTAGGTTCCTTCACTTTCCTGCTGGAATTAGAACTGCTCTAAAAACAGGCTTTTTAAAAAAATCCTTCTTTAAATATATGACTCTTTGAGACACCTATTCTTCCTCAAAGTAAACTACAAAGCTCTTTCTAGAAGGATTATAAATGACTATATTTCAAAATGTATTTTCAAGTTCACTAAAATGATATTTATAAGCAATAAAGTAAATAGTTACAAAATCACGGTCTGATGCATTAGTCAGTTTCAGAGGAAACAAATTTTCAAATCATCAGGTTCCAATATGCTTTTACTCATGCACATAAAGTTTTAACTCTGTATTTTCAATATCCAGAAGTTACTCTACACAAGCCTATGTTTTGCGGAATGTTTCAGCAGGAGTTACTTAAAGGATTTGATTTCATTCATGCTGCAGGATAAAATCTCTGACTCTTAGAAGGAATATTAGAATTCTTTGATCCTCAGAGAATAGAATTTAATCAGATTGGAGCAAAGATAGCTATGATGGACAGTTATTTATTTAAGAGCGATATGACTTTTTGGTTCTGATAAGCAAAGTGCTCTCTTTTAATATTAAAGTTGACAACTGAGATGAACTTACTTTTAAGTTCAGAAGGTAAGATAATATACTTTTTATAAAGCCCTAGGAAGGTTTTTAATGTTTCACACTAGAAAAATAGTCATCAGGCCACCTGGGTATCAATAAAATTCTGTGACAGAGGGTTGTTGTTCTTTTCTTTTCCCAGAGAATTTAAAAACCACTCACTGGCTACCTTGAGTCCTACCAACTGACCCTAATTCTTTTTTTTATATCTCCCTGTGTTCTACTCAATGCCAGGAATGCACAAAGTATTCAGCAAATACACAAAGTGCAAACAGCAATGTATGAGTAGAATGCAAGGAAATGCCATTCCATGGGATATATTTTTGTCACTAGAGGAAGCTTTATTGTTGTTGTTGTTGCTGTTGTTGTTTTCTTTCCCATAAAACAATATTAAGGAAGTCTGTACAAGATTTATAGTATGTCAACAAAATACTTAGGAATAGCTTTTCTTACCCCAACTAAACAATAACAGTGAAGGGATTTGAAGTCAAGTGTTCTGATTCTATAGCTGATCTCTTACTATTACTGAAGGCTATTGAGATTGGAGCATTCTCATACAATCAGCTTTAGCCCCCACTTCCTGTGACCCAGTCAGCACCGATAGCTTTGGAGCAATACACAAAGGCATAGCCTTGTCTCTCTCCCTTAAAAATAAATCCTAATGGCCCTGTCAATCACCTGATCTCGAAAAATACCCTTAAAGAAAGCTGTTGTTGGAGAATTTTAAAAATATTGTAAGAGTAATCTAAATAGATAGGTTTACGAAGTGGTATGTTTATCCATTGGTCAATCTCACTGCATGAGAATGTGTTCTTCCACAATGAACACTCAACAGCTGGTTACTCTCACCTGTGAGAGTGCCTTGCTTAGCAATGGTTTCTCTAGGCATTGTCCATTCTCACCCTTTGTGGAGGAGAGTGCTTTCCTCCACAATGACCCCTTGGTTATTACCCATTCTTGTCCTTGAAAAAGCCATCAGTAAAATGTCTTCCACTCTAAAGGAACAGTTAATGATAATTTTCACAGTAAAGTCAATCAACATTAAGTGACAATTTGTGACATTTCCTTACACATCTCCCAGTAAAGATGTATGGATGGTCATTTATGCAGCAGATGAAAGTAACACAGTTGCTTCCTTGTCAAATGTGGGATTAAGCTTTGAAAAACTGAGTAATGAAAACTTCTTTGGAAAATACTATGGCTTTACTCATCTATGATTATGGTAAAGTGTCCAAAAAACAAAAGATGAGACTCAAAATAAAATAGTGTATTATTCATCCATACATGCCAATGGATATGTTTTTAAATGGGACTGTTTCTGGGCCTGAGGCAAGAAACTGCTTTGAGATTTTTCTCTGAGAAGAATGCCTTATCTATTTAATAGGGCACAGTCTAAACTGATTTATGTAATCAACTCTCTAGTTAGACATTTCCCCTGAAACTCATTTTCCCAGGAAGAACATACATGAGTATACCAACAAGAAAGGGGAATAGATTCAGAGGCCTGCCCCTTTCCCTAACTCACATGTATGGGAAGTATACATAAAATAGTGGCAGAAACCTTGCAATCAATCACATTCCTTTATGAAAGGTGGTGAGTCATTTAATGTCCACAGGCATTCGTCTTCCTCAAAAACAAGTGACTTCCACAAGCTCTGAAATCCCTTCTTACATCAAGTTTCTTGATGGGAGGTATCCAGTCCTCACATCTGGAGCCTCTGTTCTTATACCCAACTCTTTATCTGCATTAAATCTTCAGTTCATAAGCTTCTCTCTGAGTTTCACATTATAATCAATATTTCTTTCCAAATTAGATCTTTATCTGAAGTAATATTATCCAGAATCTCTATACAGAAAAGAAATATATTATATATTTAATTTTTGTATCAATATTTCTGTCTCTATGAATCTGAACTGTAATAAATGTAAGGCATATGTACACATTACATGGAAAAATAGAGTTAATGTCTCTCAAGATTCAAAAGCACTGAAAGACTTTATTTGAAACGGAATGCCTTGTGCTGTATGAAATGGCATAAGGAAGGAAGTAATGCTGGTGGTAAGAAGAATTTACCAAGGGCACAAAAAGATAGAGTGAATTTATTAAAATACAGCACAAGAGAGTGACAGGTGAGTCCAAAGAGAGGGGACTGCATTCCTAAGAGGGATGGAATTTCTTTTATAGTCTTTAAAGTGAAAGTTCCTTGATCCAGCCACAGTGGGCCTCTTGTGTGGGTTGCTAAGTTAGAATAACTCTTGTAATCATGTTAAGTGGTAGATTTTCACAGTGTTTGTTGTTGTACTTGAGGTTGACTATTTGACAAAGGCATCATGGGTTACTGTGAATTGGGCTCCATATGTATAGGAAATCATGGGTCATCTTCCAAACCATATAGACTGATTATCTTTAAGTATGGGTATTTTGCCTTTTGTCTCAACAATTTGAATAAATTAATTGTAACTTCACTGTACATAATTCAAATATAATCGGTATTGATATCAAAAGTATCAAAGTTATTGACTTCCTTGTTCCTTACTTTTCTCTCTTTAACAAAGTTGAACAGTTTATTATCTCAAATGCTTTGAAGCTATTTTTTAGAATTAGAATTTAGGATTATTGTCAGCTATCCTCAAATTAGAAATAACTAATGTGTATATATAGTTTGTTACAGTGTCACCTTGTTTAGCAGAACTTTGCTCACATGGACAGTTTTATTTCTCGTCTGCTATTGTTGATAACAAACATCTCTAAATAGACTAGATGGCTTATCAGGAAGATAATATTGACTTTAAAACTAAGGACTTCATTTGTTTCCTGGGCATTTCCTCACAGAACTAAAGGAATCACTCGACTTCTTGCAGTCCCATTTTAGCGTCTCTAAAGAAAGCCAACAACACTGGCTTGATTACTAGTGTTCTTCCCATGGGAAGAAGCAGGCAACTGGACTCTTCTAATGAGGACAAAGTCTATAGAAAAACGCCATACTCAGCCAGGCATGACGCATGTGCCTTTAATCCCAGCATGTAGAGGCAGACAAAGGCAGATCTTTGTGAGTTCAAGGCCAGTCTAGTCTACAAATGAGCTCTGAGTCAGCCAGGATGATGTTATGAGAGTTTGTCTCATAAAAATATAAATAAATAAAATTGGAAAAAAAAGGAATGAAAGAAAATAAAATCATACTCCTAACAGTGAGTAGTTGTATTGCATTTGAATATTGAGTAATGGTACTGAAAGCCATATAATCTTTACATTAATTATTTTTAAATATATGTTGCTGCATAGCAAATAAACCATTTTGATTGATAGTTAAGCCATAAACTGCTTTAAAATTTCGATGTTTTATTATGTGTTCTATTAAACTTAGTTGAATAATGAAATGAATACAATGCATTAATAATCTCAATGATACTTAAATATCATATATAATGCATT
>CABHPP010113548.1:23848-34223 GCA_902168425.1 Peromyscus attwateri
TGTGTGTGTGTGTGTGTGTGTGTGTGTGTGTGTACACGCCTGTAATTCTAGCACTTAAAAGCTGGAAGCCAGAGGATCAGGAAAGTTTTTATTCATCTTTGGCTACATAGAGAGTTCAAGGCCATTCTGGGATACAAGAAACCCTGTATCCCAGAGAGAGGATGGCGGGGAAGGAGGGGGAGATTGGTAAATACAACCTGCTTAGTCTGAGCAATGTTACTCGTATGTATGTTCTCAGGTCTGAGCATTTGGTATTGGATAACCAACTGGTGTTCTCTTCCCTGAAGAAGACTATTTCTCCTTCTGTCAGCATTCTTTAATTGTCTGTACTTCTCTGTGCAGGGCTGAGTCCTCCTAAGCTTTATCCAGTACATGTTAGTATGTCCATGTGTCTGATGTTCTTGTTCAGCTCATGATTAGACAATCCTGTGGGTGTGGCCTTTGAGATTCCTAAGAGACACAATCTCACAGAAAACACTCCATTTTTTTCTACCTTTTACCATCTTTCCTCCCCTCTTCTTCCACTCTGGGTGTTAATTAACCTACTTTATTGACATCTTTCAGAGCAAACAACTTCCCTGTGATTATTGGACATAGGACTCCTGTTATTTCACTATATTTTTGATCCTCCAAATTTGTAGTCTATGAAGAGGTCCTATCATTCAAATATTCTGACGCATAAAATGCCAAATTACAATTCTTTACATTTGCATTATGGGTTTTACTGCATGTATCTTAGTTAGAAAGAAGGATAAAATGAAGATTTATGATGTAGGAAAAATGAGATGTTTGATCTTTTCCACAGCAATATTTAGAACTACTAGCTACTGAAATTTCAATTAAACCTGTTACTGTAAGGTTTAATTTGAATCGTGATACTATCTCAGGAGGTAAACAGGAAGGAAAATTAAACTTAATCATATGAGAAACTCTAATGAAAAAACATCCAAGGAAGTTAAAAGCAAGCGAGGTCTAATCATAAACCAAACCACGTGACTTCAGATGGTTGTACTGCAACCTCCCCGGTGGCACAGATCTATGATTACAGAGCTTTCATCCATGAATTTAATCTGTGGAAATCACCACCTAGGAGACTAGCTACAAAGCCAAATAAGGAGATTTGCTGTTGCTACTGCCAACATTCATGGGGAGTCTCTTCCTAGATATCCCACTATTGACCTTGACTATAAATTTAACAAATTAGGCCAGGCTCGTGCCTGTGAAGGCCAAGAAGAACAACAATGGCTTCCACTTAATGATCCACTCATCTGAAGAGGCAAGGTGTCCTGAAAGTTTTGCTTATATTATTACATTTCATTTTCACAGGAAGTTTATGCTGTATGTCTTATTAGTTCCCCCATGAAGATAAAGGTAAGACAGTAATAGGAAACCATGAAAACACTTGCATTAAACAGTGTCATGTGGCTGAAAATCAAGTATTATCTGAATGTTCCCATATATTCTTTTCTCATATAAGCTCAACTCTCCAGTAACCATATAATTAGGGAAAGTTCCTATTTTCCTTTGTCTATGTCTCACAGACTTGCCTAGGAGATTAGGATTGAGCTGATAGCATTTGCAGGAACACACAGCAGAACCCCTCCTTCACACCTCCATACACTGATCATACATCCTCTATACAAAATAGTCTGTCTCTAGAATCAAATGAGGCAAAGCTTCTGGAGCAAAATGTGTGATGGTTACTAATTTAAGTAATTTACCAGCAGTAATTTAACTTACTGCTCCCCAGAATTCTCCAGTGACAAGTTAATCTGTCAATTGGACCTTGTCAAGAACTAAAACTCATGCTCACAATTAACACAATAAAATGAAGATGGGGGTAAGTTTAAAGTAATCAGACATGGAGGCTGCAGTGACTAGGCATGGCAGGAAGCTATTACCACCAATAGACCCCTATGGTACAGGAAGAGTATTTCTTGTGGAAGGCTGAGTAGAGAGAGACAGGACTCCACAAAAGCTTTGGCTATAAGACCAAAATTTTGTGGCCCATCAATAACAGAGCTTGTATATTATTCAAAGTTCTCTAGAGTGACAGAATTTATAAACATTTATAATATATATTATATAGAGAGATATATACATGTAAATACATACGGGATTTATTAGAATGATTTACATGCTGTGGTCCAGTTAATCCAACAATGGCTGGCTGTGCATGAAATTTCAAGAATCTAGTAGTTGCTCAGTCCAAAATGATGAATGTATCAGCTGATCTTCAGTATACCCTGGAGTCCAGAAGAAGTACACTCTGTTGCCAGTGAAGGAATGAACTTGCTAGCAAGGCAATGGCAAGCAAGCAAAGAGCAAAAGCTTCCTTCTTCCATGTTCCTATATAGGCTTCCAGCAGAAGGTGTTGCACAGATTAAAGGTATATCTTCCTGCATCAAGATCCAGATTAAAGGCATGTGTCTTCCTACTTCAATGAACCAGATTAGAAGTGAAACTACCTTCTTCAATTAAGGAAAAATCCCTCCCAGATGAGTCTTCTGTTTTTGGATTTCAGTTAATTCCAGATGTAGTCAAGTTGACAACCAAGAATATACATCACAGCTGAGAAAGCATGTGAAAAATGTCTTCTGCATGTTTATGTCATTTGCATACCACTTCTTGTTGAAGATGCTGTCTTGTCTTCAGTGTGTATTTCTGGTGTTAATAAAAATAAGGAAGCTGTGGTTTTGTGGAGTTATTGTTGAACAGTCTATTCTATTCCATTGACCTATATGTCTGTTTCTATGCCAGTGCCACACAGATTTTATCACTATATTGCTTCATATAACTTGACATCAGGTAGAGTAATGTCACCTACAGTATTCTTTTTGGTCAGGATCATTTTGATTAT
Organism: Peromyscus attwateri; assembly: GCA_902168425.1. NCBI lineage: Eukaryota > Metazoa > Chordata > Mammalia > Rodentia > Cricetidae > Peromyscus > Peromyscus attwateri. The sequence continues at coordinate 26,709 of CABHPP010113548.1, forward strand.
TTGTCGTCCTCTGTGTTGGCAAATAATAATTCAAACAGCATTTTCTCTTTTAAAATTTAATAATATAATGACATCCTTTTCCCTTCCTCTCCTTCCATATAAATTTTAAGGCATTTTCTATGTCTGTGAAGAATGGCTCTGAAATTTTGAATAGGATTGCATTTGATTTGCACCTTGCTTTAACTAGAACGGCCATTTTCATAATATTAAATACTCCAATGCATTAGCATGGGATATTATTCAATCTATTGGTTACTGCTAATCAATCAAAATGCAGAGTTGTGGAGTCCAGTCTCATGGGATACATCTATCAAACACTCCCATAGCTAAGACTCAGGAAGCATTGTGGAAGATGAGCCATGAAGATCGTAAAGAGCCAGAGTTTCAGGTACTTTGCTGTTAGAGTGTGTCTCCTAGTAAAAATTAGAAGCTACACCTATAAAGTCTCACCAGCATGACTACTCAAATGTGTTCTAGAAAGTAAGATACCAGAATATATGATAAGCTGCAAGGGGTCTCAACTCCTGCACAGAGAACTACAGGTAAGTAAGTAAAGATAGCAGCAAGAGAGGTAGCCCTACCAAGGAAGAGCATACCAGTTGGCTGTTCAATGTCATTTGGTCAAATGGTCATTCCTGAAAACATATATACAAGTACATATATACAAGCACATATGGATTCAACAGGCTATATTTGGGAATGTATATCTACATGCAAATAAATATATTCATGAAATAACAATTGATGAATAAAGAAGCCATGAATTTGAAGGAGAGTGGGAGGAGTATATGAGATCATTTGGAAGTAGGAGAGGGAAGGGAGAAATAAAGTAATTAAAATGTAATCCCAAAAATTAACAAAAAATAACTGTAATGAGCCTTAAAATAAGTGTACTAATTAAGAATAAAAATTTAAAAAAGAACAAATGCTGGCAAGGATTTTGGAGAAACAGCTAACTGCTGGGAGACATGTAAATTGGTGCAGCCATGTTGTAAGTCAGCATGTAGTTTACAGAAAATGATAAACAGAACTACCATGTGATCCAACTCTACCACCCAAAGGTTTCTATGCCCTCCTACAGAGATACAAGTTCAACCACATTCATTGCTGCTCTGTTCATAATAGCTTATATTCTAGTTTCATTTCTGTTGCTATGATAAATTATCCAAATCAAATGAAACTTGGGGGAAGAAGGGTTTTTATTTGGTTTACAATTTCAGGTTATGGTTCATTATGGCAAGGAAGTCCCAGAGGTGGGAGCTTGAGGTAGTGGTCATATGACATCTATAGTCAAGATCAGAGAGAAGCAGTGGTCATGTGACATCTATAGTCAAGATCAGAGAGAAGCTAACACATCCACTCTGCCTCCTGCTTCCTTACTAGCTTTCTCCATTCTTGCAGAGTTCAAGGCCCAGCCTAGAAAATGGTGCCACTCACAGTAACGTGTGTCTTCCTACATCAATTAACAATCAAGACAGTCCTCCACAGACATGCCCAAAAGCCAGACTGGTCTATAGAGTTTTTCATTATTAATTAAGTCTCTCTTCCCATGTGATTCTAACTTGTGTCAAGCTGACAGTTAACACTCATCAGCACAGCTCAGAAATGGAACTGATAAATGGATAATGGAATTTTTATGCATATACACAATGGGATTATGTTTAACTATAAAGGAAAATTAAATTATGAAACATGCAGGTAAATTGGTGGACAAGGAATAAATCCTACTGAGGTAACTCAGACTCAGAAAGAGAAACCCCATGTGTTTTCTCTCATATGTGAATTCTAGCTTCAAATATTTAGAGTGGTGTCATTAACTTGGAGTACATGTAGAAGCTTAGAACGTAGAAAAAGGCTATTCATGTGGGTTTTTTTTTTTTAATGGAGGAGGGATCATCAAACAAATGTGTTATGAGACAGAGAAGGGGATACTAGGTATAGGAAATTTACACATGATTAGGAATGAGGATATGGGGAATATGAGGGGGAAAACAGTCAAAACAAAGGTTATGTTAATAGCTGGGGTGGTTTTAATGAAAATGCCCCCCATAGGCCTATAGGAATAGGCCTATAGAAAGTGGTACTATTAGGAGGTGTAGCCTTGTCAGAGTAGGCATGGCCTTGTTGGAGAAAGTGTGTCACTGGGGGTGGGCTTTGAGGTTTCAAATGCTCAAGCCAGGCCCAGTGTCTCTCTCTTCCTGCTGCCTGCGGATCCAATTGTAGAACTCTCAGTTCCTTCTCCAGCACCATGTTTGCCTGTATGCCTCCATGCTTCCCACCATGACAATAATGGACTAAACCTCTGAACTGGTAAGCCAGCCCCAATTAAATGTTTTCCTTTATGAGAGTTTTTGTGGTCATGGTGTCTCTTCACAGCAATAGAAACCCTTACTAAGACAGAAGTCATGCATAAACCTACTTAAAAAAGTCATAATTCAAAAGTGAGAGTAAAAAGGGAGATATTCTGGAGGGCTCAATACTTCTTTTTTTCTGAAAGCTATAGGTATTAAACAAAAACTTCAGTGCTAAATGTGAGATATCTCCTTGTGAGTTTCTAGACTAGAAAGTCCTAGGATCCTAAAACAATGCAGGCTCTTGTCATTCCTCTTGTTTGCCTATCAGAACTAGTTGACAAGATCCTATTGCTAAAGATATTATACACCATGATTAAAAGACATAGAGAACTCAAGCTGTAACAAGGCTGATGCTTTCTCCCTCTGGATAGCCTTCATAGTGCTAGAAAGCTACACAATGTGCCGGAGGACAAAGGCATAAGCAGTGTTATGCACCTGTGAACTCCACAAACACAGTATCAGCTAGCCAGGCAAAAGGTGTCCACTGTTGTAATCCTAGCAAGACTGATATGGGGGTACCCATCATTCTCTGGAGGGCTTTGCGCCTGATACAACAAAAGGGAATTCATGTCTGCTCCTCTTATCCTGGTCAAAAACTCTTGGCTGAGGTGATCTTTAGCCCTAGTGGCAAATTTAGTACTGCTAGTTAGCTAAATATCATGGTGCCAAGATGCTTTCCAAACATTTAGGTATATCCAGAGACAAATGCTATCCCCAGCTTTAATCAGAGAAGCCTCTTTGCAATGAAAGGTACTGGATGCAGAGACACATGGCTGCTCAAGTTACTGAGAATAAATGCTGGTTCGGTGCTCAGCCATAAACCAGACTTTTTTATTTTTAATTTATTCTTTTATTCATTTTACATACCAACTACCGTTCCCCCTCCCTCCCTTCCTCCTAATCCCCTCATCACCTCCTCCAACCCACCCCCATCTACTCCTCAGAAAGAGGAGTCAACAAAACCTGGCACTTTGAGTTGAGGCAGGACCAAGCCATCCCCCACAGGCCTCACCTCCTCATCAAGGCTGAGCAAGACATCCCCCGATATGGAACGGGCTTCAAAAAACCAGATCATGCACCAGGGCTAGATCCTGGTCCCACTGCCAGAGGTCCCACAAACAGGCCAGGCTACAAAACGGTCGCCCACATGCAGAGGTCCTATTTCAGTCCCAGGTATGCTCCTCAGCTGCTAGTCTAGTGTCCGTGTGCTCCCACAAGTCCAGGACATCTGTCTCTGTGGATTTCCACGTCATGACATAAACCAGACATTTAAAATACCCTATCTAAGAGTCGGAGAACATCTTGGAAGAAGGGACAGAAATAGTGGAAAATCTAGAAGACATGCAGAAAGGCTGTGAAATGCTGTCTTGTTTGGACGGCACAGTAAGTGCAGCTACAATCCCATAGTAACTGCACTGGCCTACAATAGGCCTAAAGACATCTGTGTTTGTCGATGGTCAGTTATCTATTAGGAAGGAACTCATGAGACCCTCTTTGTTAATCTGCTGGCTATTGATGGTTCTAGGGGAGGAACAGTCATTGTTTTCAGTTGTGTGCCAACCATGTGAGCCTGCCATTACCTTAAGAATAGCTCCTCAAAACAGTGTAAGAAGACATGAATGTGAGGAAAGGACTTGTGGGAAAGAGAAATGGAATATTTTGTGAAAGAATTACATGGTGACAGGTTGGGAGTTACTATAAACAGAGTACATGATATACTTGTATGAAATAAAGAACAAATTTAATAAAACAGTGAAAAAAGAAAGGGAAAGAAAGAACCTCAAATTGCTTCCTCCACCTTCCTACTTATTCTTGTCCTCTCTTGATGGAATTCAATCTGACTCCAGAAAGCAAGAAAATCCCAATCGGGTAGATTACAGAAGATTACAGCTTACAATACAAAACAAACAAGAGTCATTCTACATTAGCCTGCAGTTCAGCATGGATTCTTGTCCATCAGGGAGAAAAATCACAAAGCTCATCCATCACCAAATCACCACAGAGTGATGTCATATATCATCATCTTCATCTACTTTAAGTCTCATTAACTATGAAAGTCAAAAATAATGAAAGGAAAATAAATCAGGGAATATAGTACATACCTACTGCACTCCCTATCTTTTGAGCTAATTTAGGTCAAATCTGATAGTGCATGCCCCTTCCTCCTTATTCCATAGTCCCTTTGAACTATCCAGCACATTACTTGCATATTCCTCTTTATTTATGGAGATAACACAATTCTTTTTAAAAAAATACCTTATTTTTAATTATGTGTATATGTAGGAAAGGAAGCATGTTGTAATGTGCATGTGGAGGTTCAGTGTTTGCAGAAGCTAGAAGAAGGCAATGGACTCCTGGAGCTAGAATTAGAGATGGTTGTGAACTACCAGATGTAGCAAATAGGAACAAAATTTGGGTCCACTACAAGACCAATTCATAATAAAATTAAAGGTCTCTTTGATTTATTCATCAGCCAAACAGTTAAGCTATGCAAGAAAAGGACATGAATCATTCCCTCTGCATCTCTGTCATCTTTGACATTTGTTACAGTCTATATGAGATAATTTGAATGAATAGACTCCCACATGATTCTTCCTATCAAACCAATCTTCACTGTCTGGTTCTGAGCGGAGGGATTTGATGGCGTCATCTGTTTTAGGAGTGAGTGTTCTGGAGTCACTCACTCTCTGAATACTGTTTAGTTGTGCATCTCTCTTTGTCCCCACCTGATTCAGGAAGTAGCTTCTCTGATGATGGCTGAGTACAGCACTGACCTATGAGTATTGAAGAATGTCGCTAAGAACCATTTTATTGCTACATTCTTCCTGTAGAATAGGTGTTTGGGGCTCCCTTAGATCCCTGGGCAATCTAGTCTCAGGTTCTTGGTCAACCAAGCAGTGTTGAGTATGGGTTCCATCATGGAGTAGACCTTCAATCAAATCAGATATTGGTTGGTTATTCCAGAATCTTTGTAGCCACCATTGAACTAGTATCTTATAGGCAGGAAGGACTCCATTGTAGATCAGCAGTTTTGTAGCTGGGTTGGTGTTTTTCTTTTCTCCTTTGGTAGTTTGCAGAATACCATCCAGTACCAAGAACAATAGTACTGGAGGTGAAGACGGGGCAGAAAATTTGTATGTGCCAGAGGAGATAGAGGATGCCAAGGAAACAATGCCTTCTAAACACAGCAGAACCAACAAATGTGAACTTGCAGAGACTGTGGCAGCATTCAGTGGGACTGTAGGAGTCTGTACCTGATGGAGCACTAGAGCAGAAAAGTGGGCACATGACTCAATCCATAACCCAGAAGCAATCCCCAATTAATTTCACTTGTAAATGAAAATTTAGCTTTCTCCAAGGGAGTCTCACTGGGAAAACAAACCACTCTTAAGGGTAGACAACATTCTCAGCAGTAGATGGCCAAAAAAACAAACAAACAAACTCATGAACATCTTTGGAGGTTACTTTTCTCATAACACTGTGTCTGTTTTTGTGCTAATATCATGGTTTTTTTTTTATTACTATAGCTCTTTTGCACAATTTGAGGTTAGGAATGGTAGTACCTCTAGCATTTCTTTGATTATTTGGGATTGTTTTAGCTATCCTGGCTTCTTGTGGCTATTGTTGTTTTCATATGAAGATAAGAATTTTCTCTGAAAAATCATGTTGTAATTTTTATGCACATTGCATTGAATCTATAGACTGCTCTTGGTAAGATTGCCATTTTTACTTTATTAATCCTACTCATTCATGAGTATAGAAGATCTTTCCATCTTCTGATACCTTTTTCAATTTCTTTCTTCAATGTCTTAAATTTTTTTCTCTTCTTAATTTGTTCATTAAGAAATTTTCTTTTTCTTTTTCTTTTTTTTTTTTTTGGTTTTTCGAAACAGGCTTTCTCTGTGTAGCTTTGTGCCTTTCCTGGAACTCACTCTGTAGGCCAGGCTGGCCTCGAACTCACAGAGATCTGCATGACTCTGCCTCTCGAGTGCCAACCACAGATCCCCTCCCTTCTGTCCTCCCACCCCCAGATTTTCCCCCAACCAACCCCCCATCCCCTCCTCTAAGACAAGGCCTCCCATGAAGAGTCAGCAGAGTCTGACACACTCAGTTTAGGAAGGTCCAAGCCCCTCCCCCAACACCAAGGCTGTGCAAGTTGTCCCACCATAGGCAGTGAGCTCCAAAAAGTCCATTCATCTCCTAGGGATGGATCCTCATCCCACTGCCAGATGGTAAATGTCTTAAATTTTTATCATAAAAGTCTTTCGGTTGCCCAAAACTAGTGCTCTTAACCTATGAACCATTTCTCCAGCCCCATCTGTTTTATTGTCATTAAAAGAATGTATCTGAAAATGTAATCAACAATTATTTTAAAAGGCTTTAACATATCAGATTTGTCAGATGCCTCAGTGGATAAAGAGCTTGTTTATCTAAGCATACGCACTTGAGTTGGAATCTCAGCACCCATTTGGAGAAGCCAAGTATGTCAACATATGTCTGTAGCATCAGTGCTGGGATAGGGCAGAAACCGGTACCCCTACTAGCTTGATGACCAGCCAGTCCAGCAGAAATGGATAGTTCCAGGGTTAGTGAGAGGCCTTGTCTCAAAGAAAGAAATAAGTGGACATTGATAAATGAAGACATCCAATTGCTAACTCTTGACCCCCAGCACAAGCATTTTGGAGATTGCACCTGTACACATACATGTACAGCACACACACACACACACACACACACACACACCACATTTACATACACATACACAGTTAGTACACTATAAGGTTTGCCTGCTAACTTAGATAATTATTACACTTAGCCCAGTAAATTATGTAAGAAAACGTTGAAAATATCTGAGAAAATATTTGAGTCAGTTCATGCAAATGTACAAAACATCAACAGAAAAAAAGTAAAAGACAAAACAAGTGGTAAATCTTCCTATGATTATGGATTGGAAGAACTAAATAGTTATTGCCAAACTGTCCAAAGAAATCTATAAATTTGCTGCTGTCTTTATGTAAATCTTAGTGAAAATTTCCCCAGTAATAGAAAATAATCCTAATATTCATATGGAAACACACACACACACACACACACACACACACACACACACACACAGAGAGAGAGAGAGAGAGAGAGAGAGAGAGAGAGAGAGAGAGAGAGA
>CABHPP010113549.1:0-21664 GCA_902168425.1 Peromyscus attwateri
TGTCAGTACTAAGATCCATTCTTGTGTCCTGGTGTGACCAGACTATACAATAATAGCTGCCTTAGCCACCAGGGCTTAGCTTGAGAAGAGCAGCCAGTGAGTGAGACTACAGGAATTCACTCATCTCAATCACCTCCATGGAGCCCAGAACCCAGGAGGAAGACAGGGTTGTGAGTTACTCTTCATATGACCACCATAGAGTCTGTTTCTAGGTATACCATAGACAGTAGACACATTGTAACAACAGTCCTTGTTTCCTTCTTATTAATAAAACACTGAGTTCTTAGACTCAAGGTACATAGAACTCCGAGGCATTGAAATGATTATGGAGTCACATTTTTCCTAATTATCATATTATATTCAAAGCATTATTTATGATTTTTCTAGATATTAAAACATTTTTAATGTTACCATACCAAGGAGGCTATGGTATATGTGTACATCACAACTGTCTGCAAATGTCATGAAAATTTTCTGTAGTGCAGACTTAAATACTTCCAGTTACTACAAATTGTCTTCCTTTATCTGCTGTCCAGAATCCATACATCTCTTTCTATACTTTTATATATGTATATATGATATATGCATATACAATGTATATGTATATATAACATGTATATGTAATAAGCTATAATATATATAATTATGAATATAATACATAATGGACACAGGATGGAAAATGAGCACTAAGGTTGCTGTGTAAAGCAGCCGTTGACTATGGGAAGCTTGGACATCCAATGGTCATCTCTACTCCTTGCTTCTCCAGTGCAGCTGGGCTTGGTCACACAAAAATCAATAAATGCAAGAAAATATGCCTTCATTTTCTACCCATTATTTTCTGATTCATTGGTCTGTGAACTGACCTGTTACTCCATGAAAGGGACTCAAGCTCCAGGATAATGATAAGATTTTTTTTTAAAAAAAAAGTCAATTATAGGCTTTATGACGATCATGAAACAGAATAAAACACTCCGTTCTGGCATTCCTACAGTTTAGTTTTCCTCTGTATTAAATTGAGTCTGGGAAATTCCACAGAATACACAGTTTTGATTATTTATTTATTTGTATACTGGTTTCATGTCATTTCTGCACCAGGCTTATATGACCCAGCCCCAAACAAGGGGGAGATCCTTGTGTTCAAGTGAAAATTCAGTCCTCCAACTCAGTCATCTGTAGCTGAAGTTTTCCTGTGTTCCACCTGGCCCGTGATCAGGACAAATCTCTCTCACCCGCCAGTCCTGCAGCTACTTGGACCCAAGTAAACACACAGAGGCTTGTATTAATTAAAACTGCTCGGCCATTAGTTCAGGCCTACCACTGACTAACTCATACATTTAAACTAACCCATAATTCTTATTTATGTTTAGCCACGTGGTTTGGTACCTTTTCTCAGTTCTGCCTTCACATCTTGCTTCCTTTGTGTCTGGCTGGCGACTTCTGACTCAGCCTTCCTCTTTCCAGAATTCTCCTTGTCTGCTTATCCCACCTATATTTCCTGCCTGGCTACTGGCCAATCAATGTTTTATTTATCAACCAAATCGGAGCAACACACATTCACAGCATACATGGCGATATCCACAGCAGCCATCACTTCCTCCTGTTAGACTATTCCTTTCCTAAGCATTCTATTTTTTATCTCCTTAAAAATACCAGGCCTTAGCTTTTAGATTTTAATGTTAAGGTTGGTTGATACACTGATCCAGCTTCCTTTCCTTGTGTTTTATGTTGTCTGCAACCAATTCTCAGCCCCTTGTTATTTAGCTTTCCAATTAAGTGTTACCTGGGTGCTTTCACAGTGGCTCTTGTGTCTGCTGGAAGGCTGAATGCTTCCATGTTGCTTCAACTTGGGTTTGGGTACACAAGTGTTGATATTTACAAGGCACCCTGCAAAAGTCAATATTGTACCCAGCAGAGCCTAACAGCAGCTAGACTGTCAAGCCTGACCTGCCAGTCTGACACTCACACCAAGGAAGGAACTTCTGACTTTTTGGTGTGCTGCATAGGTTGTTACTAAATCTGACAAAGGTTCTGTGCACATAAATATCTGAGTGCAGATCTAAGTTCCTGTCTCTTTTTTTTAATTTAAGAAAATTTTTTATTCATTTTACATACCAACCACAGATCCCCCTCTCATCCCTCTTCCTGCTCCCCCCATCAGCCTCTCATCCCCACCCCCATCTCCTCTTCCAAAAGGGTAAGGGCTCCCATGGTAAGTCAGCAAAACTTGGTACATTCAAGTTGAGGCAGGACCAAGCCCTTCCCCGATGCATCAAGACTGAGCAAGGCATCCCACCATAGGTAATGGGCTCCAGAAAGCCAGCTCATGCACCATGGATAGATCCTGATCCCACTGCCAGGGCCCCTCAAACAGACCAAGCTACACAACTGTCTCCCTTATGTAGAGGGCCTAGTCTAGTCCCATGCAGGCTCCACAGCTGTCAGTCTAAAGTTCGTGAGTTCCCACTAGCTTGGTTTGGTTGTCTCTGTAGGTTTCCCCACATGATCTTGCTGCCCCTTGCTCATAGAATCCCTCTTTCCTCTCTTCGACTGGACTCCTGAAGCTCAGCCTGATGCTTGGCTGTGGATCTCTGTATCTGCTTCCGTCAGTTACTGGATGAAGGCTCTCTGATGACAGGGTATTCACTGATGTGATTACCAGGGTAGGACAGCTCAGGCACCCTCTCCACTATTGCTAGTAGTCTAAGCTGGGGGTCATCTTTGTGGATTCCTGGGAATTTCCCTAGCATCAGGTTTCTCTCTAACCCCATCATGTCTCCCTCTATCAAGATATCTCTTTCATTGCTCTCCTACTCCATTCCTCCCCCAACTAGACCATCCAGTTCCTTCATGTTCTCATTCCCCATCCCCTCTCCTCTACTGGCCCCTCATCCCCAGTTTATTCCAGAGATCTCATCTATCTCTTTGCATTACTGTCGCGCGCGCATGCGCGAGCGTGTGTGTGATAGAGAGGAGAGAGAGAGAGAGAGAGAGAGAGAGAGAGAGAGAGAGAGAGAGAGAGGAAAATCTCACAAGCAGCTATTTGAACTCTGCCTTTTCCTAAGTGCTGCTTTTAAACCACTCTATGGGTGAGTAACAGGTGCAACTTCCTCAATATTTTTTCTTCATGTGCTTTTCAGATTGGGACCCATTAGCAGCCATTACTACTAGCAAGCCTAGGGACATACAGTACTGGACTGTGTCCTTTGCATTGGCTTGTGGAAGCCACAAGAGATCTGTGGTAAACTCTCTGTTGCCATTTGCAAAGAATAATTAATGGATTGCTGAGTTGCATTTTTAAAAGTTAGTATCGATTTACACTTGAGTAGACAATCAATATGGCATTATTGATTAGTAATAAAACTATGAAATTTTTATATTATTTCCTTATCCTATGTGGTTCTGTTACTCCAGCACTTTGCCACCCAATCCTTTAAGCACCTATGGAGGAGCATTTATTCCAAGATGGGCACTCTGCATATGCTTTTCTGCTCTTTAACAAACAACATCTGTGCATCTTCCTGGACCACAGGCTCCTGGAAAGAGCATGAACAGGTGTGTGACTGGTGCCTGCTCCTCTCAGTCAGGATTTTTCCTTGTTGGGGTGGCATTACTCGTCCATAGCAAGGTAGACAATACTCAGAACTCAATGGAAATGACAGGATGGTGTGAACTGGAAAAGTCGAGAGCAGCCATCCCACCAGGCAATTTTTAAATACGGGGGATTCATTTTTTTATGATTTCATAATAATTTCCCACACTTTAAAAAATATTTCACTAATATGATGATATTAGTAATTGATAAGAATGATGTTTTTAATTATTCCTAATGCAGTTTACCTCCCACATAAAACGATGTGAAGTTGGGGCAAAATGAGTTTAAGTGCAGGCTCAAATTAGTTTTCTCCTAAAGATGCTGATTCTGTTTTACAGACAGTTAAAAACACCACGTTAATCTTAGAAGATTCTGTTCTACAGACAGTTAAAAACACCACGTTAATCTTAGAAAAGCTGTGACAAAAAGACAAAAAACATTAACTGGGAGGGGATAGAATTTTTATTATTTTCCTAATTTCAAACCAAAAAAAAATATTTTAAAAAAGCTATATATTCTCTGCAACTAGGAAAATTGTAGTGTGGATTCTAATGTTGATTTTGAGTTGAGGACATTTGAGAAAAAGACATGTTTGTATTTTGAGGACCACATCTTCCATGGACTGCAACTCCACCGAATCTGGAACTCCCCCTCCCTCTTCCCTGTAGCCACTAGAAGCTGGCTTCCATCTCTGTCAAGGCCCCAGAGAGCTCACAGCTCTGTGCAGGGACTACAAGCTGTCTTTGCAATAAACTTCTGCACTTCCAAAGAGCTGGCAAGTGCCCAGTACCTGCTTTTCATTAATTTTTATTTCCGTTGTCCTCTCCTGGATAGCATGTTACTAATATTTTTATTTCACCATTTTCCTAAATTTTGTTTTTAGAACACCATGTGCTGTGATCTTGCAAAACACCACAGCTGAAAGAAAGTTTTTCCACATTAACAGACACACAAATTTTCAGAGGTTTGCTACTCCACTCCAGAATGAAACCACAGGTTCTGGTCTCAGAGCAGGTCAGGTCTCAGAGGCTGAATGTGCCGAAACTAATAGAGCCCAAGAATAAAGTGAACAGTAAAGCAAACAGCAAATGCTGCAGAAAAAAAATCACCTCTATGTGGTCTGACAAATTGCTCATTGATTCATTGTTAGGTGCTATTTAAATAGAAAATTGACTTTGTGACATATAACATAAAAAAATTAATAAAGTAATTTTTCAAACTTAAGATGTGATTAAATTAAATGCAATCCCCCTTCTGATGTATGATGGTAACCATTTACTTTAGCAAAAAGTGCTTTTAAATCTAAAAGCAATGGAATATATTTAGGAGGAAATAAAGTTTCAAATTGTATTATTGATTACGGTAAGAGATTTATACTTTGTAAGTTGATAAAGCTTAAACAGGTATAAATTTTCTAAACAGTTTCCCAAATCTACTTTATCTGTAAATGAAAACATTATTACAGAGAATCAAACATGATTATTACATGTATTTAATATCAAGTAAAGACCAAATAAATGATACTTGTTTTAATTGTATTAATACTTATTAACTTTACACAAAGTTCAAACTTACATGGAAACTAAAGACAATTTATGAAGAAAATGACCACATGTCACAATTATTCTCAAAGAGTGGACAGCATGATGCTCAAGTTTTCAAAATAAACCAGAAGTTTAGGATCATAGGCTCAAGCTCAGATTTGGATGCACATTTAAGACCTAGGCTGTGTTGCACAGACCTCTGAGTGCTGCCTGGTTTCATATTAATTTGACAACATGAGAGCTTAAGGGTCCAGAGTATGTACAACTCACAGAACAACAGCCAATGCACAACAGGCCTCAGTCGTGGAGTTGACTTTTGCAACAGAAGACTTTGTGAGAAAACAGACTGAATCAGACACAGGACACAAAGAAAGCAGATTTGCTAGTCACGACCCACAGCATACCAGCTTTAAAGCTGACATCTGAAGTGCAGAGAGAATGGTTTGGATTCCATACACAAGGAAGTTGTCAGTGTCTGTTGACCAAGTGGTCTCAGAGGAAGCCAATCTAGAGATTAGGCCCATGGAAATTGGAAAAGTAAACCTTAGACATTTTCAGAAGGTAGAATTAGTAAGAGTGAGTGAAACAGATGCTTGTAGACACAGCACAGCTTTGAGTTGGAGCTGAGAACCACTTGTCTCAGCTGCTGACCAATACAAATTTCCTAGAATTTCTGGTATTATGTCATCTTCCAGAAAAGAAAGGAAAAAAATGGTATTGGAAGAGGGTGAGGTAATGGTTCAATTACCATGAAAAGTAATCTCTAAACTGTCCACAGGAACTAATGATGGGCATTATTAAACTTGAAAAGTTGAAGGAATAGGGCAGGCTGTGAAACCCTGTTCAAAGTTGAATTCTTAAAAATAGAAGAGATTTCCCCAAGTAATGATGGCCTCATTGAATCTTTGAGTGGGCATTCTTATATTCCCTTCCAGCACTGTAATTTGTGATGTCAAAATAATTGGGATTCAGAAAGAATGTTTTAGAAATTGATATCTGCCAGTGACGCAAAACTGAAAAGGAGATAAAATTCTGCCATCTGTGTGCTTCCTAGATGGGAAGACAAAAACCAACCCACTCAGTCAGGTTTTCCACTTTTGAGAAAATGATCCTGATCATGTCATGTTTCAGGTCATGTATCAAGACGTTTGTCTCACAGAGAACAACAGCAGGAAAGTCATTCCTCTGAATTTTATCCTCCCTGCTGCATATGCTCCTTATATACACGGAGTGATATGTAGCATGGGGATATGCATGTACCACGTATGTGCATATCATAGGTGTGGCATTTACGTATTTTCTATACAATAATCACAAACTGTATTTCATATGGTCTATATTAAACACTTTATATTGTAAAGTTTATGTATGAGGGGATTAAATATAAATATACAATTAGTGAAAATGAAAGCCTATATAATAATAAACATGTTAAAAAGAGTGTTTCCTTAGTTAAATGAAGATTGGATGTACGAATAGGAATCACTTATGAAGAAAGTGGGGAAGAGATCGGAAGAGTATCTTACATGGAGAAGAAAACCTAGGGTCTTAAAAATGCAAGAAATTTATTTCATTTGGTCATCCATTTGCATGAGATAAACTAGTATTATAAGACTAGACTAAGATTAGACTTCTATTACAGGAACTATTAAATTACAACCCAAGCATTGAGGAATTTTATTTTTTAAGCAACAGAAGACATAGGGTCATCCTTAGTGAGAAGAAGACCAGCCATGGCTGTGTTAGAAACACACTATGGTGGTAACAGGAAGGGAGACCCACCATATTTGGAAGGCCATTTCAGTTGGTCATGCTGCAGAGAGAGCACCTGATGCTGGATCTGCAGCACTGGGGATGAAGACATAGATCTCACCGATGGCCATGCTGATTGCCTAGAGGATCTCTTCCTTTTTAATAACTTACTGCTCACAAAAAAAAAAAACAAACCAGTTACGAGGAAACTGCAGTATTACTATGAGATGCAGTCTGTTTACTTCTTTATCTAGTATAACACACACTAGGATGATGAGTTTGAAGTAGGGATGGGATGCAGCTCAGTTGCAGAGCCTTTTGCCTGGGCTCAAACTCCACTGAAAACAACATCCTAGTGTTTACCCCTTAGATGAAAACCCTTAGACTCTTCTACAAGTACTGCTGCCTATGCATTTTCTTTTCTGCTTTTTAAAGATTATATTTAGGGTGTGTGTGTGTGTGTGTGTGTGTGTGTGTGTGTGTGTGTGTGTGTGAGAGAGAGAGAGAGAGAGAGAGAGAGAGAGAGAGAGAGAGAGAGAGAAAGAGAGAGAGAGCATTATAAATATAAGTACACCACATTCACTCAGGAACATGGGGAAGCAGAAGAGGGTGCTAGATCCCATAACTGAAGTTATGGCTGGTTGCAAATAACCATGTGGGTGCTGGGAACTGAATCTATGTCTGCTGCAAAACCAGCATACACTCTTAACATCTAAGCTACCCCTCCAGCCCCTGATATTTTTTTCTCAGTTTAATGATATTAAACACTTATTTTAAAATTGTTAAGTTTTACAAATGAAATAAACATTTCAATGTAAGAATGTTAGTTAAAGAGTAATACTTGATATAACCATGGAGAAGCAGAGGCATGGTGTCAGAGCTTATGTAAAGATCTGAAAATTGATCACTGTCAAAATTGTTGCAGATAGTTACAAAATGGACCTAGATCATTAGATACTCTCAATTAAACTCACAAGAAATTTATAAAATGGAAAGAAAATGAGAGAAAAATAGTGCTTGTTAATACGTGACTTCTGCTTTTAAGAAAGAGTACATTCATTAAAAACACACCAAAAGATATTGTAATGGATTATCAGAAAGAAATGAAACTGATGTGTTTTTTGTTTTCAGAAAATTCATAGGAGAGTATAATATTCTAGGAACTACAAATAGATGGCAGGATAGAAAGAGGCGATGTTGGTCTGGAGCGTAAAAATGGTGTCATTGAATATGCTGTAAGTCTCTATGGGAAAGAACATTTGCATTTTATGATTGTAAAGTTTTAACAGCACATGAGGATAGAAGTACCTTGCTCTCCAATAGGTGATCTAAATGCTACAGTTTGGAATATACCAAGTAGGCTATTAAGCCTAAAGTTTGGCTATTTGAATAGTGGGGATAAAAAGTGGGGTGTGTGGGAGAGTGGACTTTAAACTCAGATGGTTAAAAAAATCTAGAGTAGCAGCAGAATCAGACTGGATTTTCTTCCAGGGATTAGATAGAAGAGGTTAAACTCCAGATCTCTTGATTAGAAGATTCAGGGGTCAGCTGTCAGTATGTATAGAATGTATGGTACGAGAAAAGAAATTAAAGATAATGTGGACTAAGTAAGTTGTATTTATATATTTAGGAATGTTATATACATACATATATGTACATATATATATAATAGCAATTATAAAAAGATATCATAAATTTGAGAGAGAGCAAAGGAGGTGCATGGGAGAGGTTGGATGGAAGAAAGGGAAGGGGAATATGATGTAATTATATTATAATGTCAAAATAAATAGATACAAAAATTAAAAATTTATTTAATGGGCATTAAAAATATAAATGAAAGTTCAAAGAAGTGTTAAACAACATTGAAAGCAGCAAGATTTTATAGAGACCCAATTTTAGATTCAAAGTCCAGAGATGTAATACTACAAAATTTCCAGGTTGGTTGACTGGGACAATATTGATATTTGGAGACCTCAGAAGAAAAGAAATTTTGGCCGGGTGGTGGTGGCACACGCCTTTAATCCCAGCACTTGGGAGGCAGAGCCAGGTGGATCTCTGTGAGTTCGAGGCCAGCCTGGTCAACAGGGCAAGATCCAGGAAAGGCACCAAAACTACACAGAGAAACCCTGTCTTGAAAAAAAAAAAAGTTTTGGAGTAATTTGGTTTTAGCCATGTTGACTAATAATGGAAAGTTATTTGAAATGTAGAACTGAGGCTAAGAACAGAGTGTTTTGTTTTGAGAGATGTCAAGCAGAGGAGCCATTGCTGCATGTGAGCATCATCTAGAAATAGTATGAGTTAGGGGGAAACTAACAGACCACAATCATCTTGAGGAAGAAGGCAGTGATAATTTAGAAAATGCAGTTTTACAGGAATAAAAGGAGAAACAAGTTTTTAAAAGGATCAAGGAAAACAAAGACTGGAGAAAGGTCGGTCGAGAGCCCAGCCTCAGCTCTGGAAAGCACTTACCCAGAATGCACGGGTCAAAGCTCACAAGTGAAGGATGTGTGTAGCACAGCAGGTTCCCTCTGAAAGCCAAGATGCTCTTATTTATTGTTCTATCTCTTGATCCTTTTATAGTTCCTGGAACTTTGTGGGGATAAAAGATTAAAGATTCACCCAGGTAAAGACTGGTGAGGAGGAAAAAGATAATGGAGGTGAGATTGCCCCAGCCTTGGAAAAGAGGGGGCTATCTACTGAAGGGGAGCTTGTGGGAAAAAGCAAGATGTTTCTGAGGTGGTTGGAAAGGGAGTGGTGTTCGATTTAAGGACTATAATATTTTCTGTGATGGGTGATTCGGTCCAAAGGAGTCTTAGGTAAGCCTCAAGTCATCACTGTGAGAAAGCCTAAGGAAAGCAAAGTGAAACCTTAGATTCTAAGGGGGGGGGGTGAGAAATCTTTAGAGTAGTGGTTCTCAACCTGTGGGTCGGAACCCCTTTTGAAGACATAGCAACCCTGTCACAGGGGTTGCCCAAGACCATCTGAAAACACAGATATTTACATTATGATTCATAACAGTAGCAAAATTCCAGTTATGAAGTAGCAATGGCAATAATTTTATGATTGGGGGTTGGTTACCACACTATGAGGAACTGTATTAGAGGGGCAGCATTGGGAAGGTTGAGAGCCACTGCCTTAGAAGAAACAGCAAAAACCCAGTCATTGCAGCATAGCCTGGTGTAGCTAGAGTTTTCCTGCCTGGCCCACAATCAGGATAAATCTCTTTCACCTGCCAGTCCCACAGCCGCTCAGACCCAACCAAGGAAACACAGAGACTTCTATTGCTTATAAACTGTATGGCCGTGGCAGGCTTCTTGCTAACTGTCCTTATATCTTAAGTTATCCATTTCCATAAATCTATACCTTGCCACATGGCTCGTGGCTTACCAGCATCTTTACATGCTGCTTGTCCTGGCGGTTGCTGGCTGGCAGGCAGTCTCCTTCTGCCTTCCTGCTCTTTTAATTCTCTGTTAGTCCCGCCTACTTCCTGCCTAGCCACTGGCCAATCAGTGTTTTATTAGCAACACATTTGCCATACAGAACAGTCCACAGCAGCCTGGTCCTAACATCTCAATAAAAATGGAATTGTATCTTTTACCTTTTACAGCTAATTTGACCGAGAGTATAATCTCAAGATCCTGACCTAAACAAGCACAGCACATACTTTGTGTAAGAGCAAACTGATTGCTGTCAAAAGGCTCCCGCCTTTGTCCTACTGCTGACCTTACAGCTCACTCACTTATTACACACACCCAACCAAAGCCGTCTCCTAAGACCACATAGAAGGGCCTCCTGTCCACAGAGCTTCCCTGGTGGTTCTTATGGACGCTATACTTTCCTCAGGTTAATATCTATTCCCCACTTTTTATAACTTGCAAAGCTGACTGATGTACATGCAGAAATATTCCTAATCTGAAGAAAATTTATTTTCTAAATCACTGTCAAACCATAAAGATCAAAGTTAGCTAGTAAGAACAGGAAAATAATTAGAATTTCAGAGATACCATTAAAACAAAAATTCAATTAATTTTATTTAGAAAATTGTTCTAGAATCTTATGCTAGAATTGTAATTGGTGACTGATGAAGTGATCAGAGAAAGAAATTGTTGATTGTCAATGGCATTAGAAAATGAGATTTCTTGGCATAATTAGTCACGTATAGAAAGCAGGCGTTATATCTTTCCAGTATATTTTTTTGAGAATGTATCAGCATGAAAGATCAAACAGATTTTAAAAAAGGCAAAATAAAAACCCTTTAAATTATATTTTTGTTGGTAGCCTTTGATTTTTCTAGTTGGGTCATATGTAGCTTATGCTGGCATCTGATTCATTATGTGATAGAGGATGACATTACTCCTTTCAAATGCTGGAAGTTGGGCACCATCACATACAGATTTACATCTTAAGGCTTCTAATGCTATGAACTGATTTCCATCGGTTCTGTAGGGTGGAGGTGTCAATGGAAAAGGTTATAAATGTAGTAATCCCCACCTCTTCAGATACATAATTACTCAATTATTTGGCAAATATATTTGCTTATATCCTGATTATTCTCAAAAATAATTGCCAATCTTTCCCTGATCATAGATAACACATCTCTGAGATGTGTGTAACAGCAATGTTATTCATGGTGTGATTACAATCATAGGGTGTTCCCAAGAACAGCCTCTCTGGACTTCTCTTTGGGGACACTTCCCAAGGGGGTTTAGATCATCAGTTCCCCATTAACCTGACGAGATCATGAAGGTGCACACTGTGAAGAAAATCCCAATGGTCACCTTCCCATGTAGCATGAATCTTAAAGAGTCTTATTAACAAAATCAAACCCAGAGCCAGGTATTGGGGTGAACACTGGAAGGTCAGAGAGACAGAATGAGCCACAGCTACCTCACCTTGCCGAATCCTCAGCTGGTCTTGCTTCCTCAGACTGGAAGCCTCTGAGCCCTCATCCAGAATGGGTCTCAGCTGAACTGCTGCTAGAAGCCTGAAAGCTTAACCAGGCCAAATGCTTCTCCAGGCCAAATGCCTCTCCAGGGCAAATGCCTACCCAGGCCAAATGCCTCGAGTTTCTTCATGCCTTATATACCTTTCTGCTCTCTACCACCACTCCCTGGGATTAAAGGCTGGTTTACTGGGATTAAAGGCGTGTGTCACCACGCCTGGCCGTTTCCAATGTGGCCTTGAACTCACAG
The DNA here is from genome assembly GCA_902168425.1 of Peromyscus attwateri. NCBI lineage: Eukaryota > Metazoa > Chordata > Mammalia > Rodentia > Cricetidae > Peromyscus > Peromyscus attwateri. The sequence continues at coordinate 12,081 of CABHPP010113549.1, forward strand.
AGATCCAGAGGGATTTCTGTCTCTGGAATGCTAGGATTAAAGGCGTGTGCTACCACTGCCTATCCTCATGTTTAACATTGTGGCTGTCCTGTTCTCTGACCCCAGATAAGTTTATTAGGGTACACAATATTTTGGAGAACACAATACCACCACATTCCCACCTATCTGACACCCTTTGACTCAATGTCATATATCTTATTGGTTGTCTCCTTTTCACTCTTTTACTATATCTAAGTCCCCAGCCCATGAAATGGAGGCACCTTATTTAGGGTGGACCTTCCTCACACTCAGTTAATCTCTGAAATGCCTCACAGACACAGCTAGAGATTTGCATCAACCTCCCAGGCGATTACAAACCAGTTTACATTGACCGTTAATATCAACCATCACAAGTTTGCCCATTACCAATTTAATACCTAACCTCAAGTATCCATATCCTTACAGTTTAAGCAATATTCAAATTTCAGTGTCTTCTTAGATACAATTACTTAACCATGAGCCCTATAAAACCAAACCACAATGTAAACTGGCAAGACATGAAGGGTGTTGTAAGAAAAGACATCATAAAAAACAATCATGGGATGCAGCAGGAAAAACAGTACACCCTGAAGACCCATCCCTGACATCCAGGACATAGTGGTATAAGCTGGGCTCAGGTGCACTTGGGTAGCCTTATACATGGTCCATTGCTTCAAAAGACATGCACTCTCTTACAGTCAGGCTACACTGCATGCCTACTGCTTTTCTCAGCAGAGACCCCATGGTCTTTGGATCTGTGGCACCCTCTGTTGAATCTTAACACTTCTCCACAACCTCTCACAATGAAGTCACAGAGCCTCCTCATGGGATATTCAACCCTTCTACATCTATCCTGTTGTAAAGACTTGATCCTAGCTCTTGAGTCTGATCTGGGTGTGGCTCTGTTGTGAATAGAGAAGGCTTTATCCTGAGCCATGGCATTCTGGGATGCACTACTTTCATTGAGTTCATGTGTTGGTTCTGACTTTAATGATGCTCTTCTAGACACTGACCATTCTTCCAGGGGATCCCACAAGTAGCAAAGCAGATTCTTCTTATAAATTTGGTGTCTCTGGGTGTCTTGCTGTCTCTCCAGGGCTCACATTGTTCTGGATGCCTTCTGGCATGTGAGTTCATGGCATGCAACATGAGAAAGGTGCCAGATACCAAGACCATAGACAAGTGTGAAAACAAGAGAACAAGGACTTCTCCTTCTGGGGGGACTTGATTCTTCAATGGGGAATCCACAGCGGAGGTCATTGCTCTGGGCCCGAACACTGTGATAGGCACTCAGTCTCACTGGAAACGACTCTGGAACTTTGCTGCCACTTTTCTTCCCTCCATAGGATGTGGACAGAAGCCTTCTGGGAAAAATAATTGCACCCAAACTTCTATAAAAACAGAAAACTTTTCTGCACACCCTTTGGCACTGAACAGTTTGGGGAAAGATAGACTTAGGGGTTGAGACATTAGCACAATTGAATGTAGTGACTTTTGTTTATTGCTTTTAATATCCTATAGACCTCAGGTGTTTGACACATCCTGCTCTTTGGGAATGTAGTTGACAATACCCTTTTGCTCATGTGTTCTGAAACACCACTGACCACTTGTGATGACTGAAGGTTAAATATGTGTGTGTTCTGAGCTGAGCTACCCTGTGTCAGTAAAATTCACACTACATTTCAGGGAACTGATGTGAAAGCGTTTTTTACCTTAGTTCATTAATTCATTGATAATTTTATGTCATTATATTGAAATAGTGTTTTAGATATACTGAGCTACAGAAAGTGTGTTGTCAAAATTAATGTCACCTGAATCTTTTCATTGTCTGTGGGTTAGCTGAGACTACTAGAAAATTTAAAATTATAAATATGACTCATGCCATTTATATAGGGCAGTACTTCTCTCAACCTATAATTATGGGCACTTTCAAGACTATCACACATTAGTGTATCCTTCATATATTTAAAGTGTTTTTAATGGTAAAATCTTTGTATACTGCAGTATTTTGTGAAATCTCATATTTTATATTATTCTTCATATTTGTGAATTCAATTTCTGCAATAAAATTAAGAGGTGTGCACCTATAATATTTAACTAATAGAACCTATGATTTTAATAATCTCCAAAAATGAAACCTAAGCCAGTTATTTTTATAGTAAATGATGAATAATGCTATAAATGTAGTAGTTCAACCTGTATTTTTAAATCTATTGGCATCCAGCTATAATAGGTACATTTTGGAATAAAGTTTGATATTTGGCTGTTATTTAAAATAATTAGTAATCCCTTGGATTAAATTAATGAGGAAATAGAGCGCAGGTAAATGCATTCTGTTCTACATAACTCATCCTGAGAGTGTATGTAGTGAACAAAGAAACTCAAAAGAGAAGAATCCAGGTCCTTAGAGGTCTGAGGATCCTTGAAAGCCATCACATGAGCAGGTACAGGCAGTCCAGGTATAGAAGGTACCAGGGAAGGAGGTACCGAATATGATGTGTGGAGAGTGAGTATCTTCTGTATGGTGTAAATAAGGTGTCTTCTGGGTCCCCAAAAGAGGAGATAGAGACTAAAGAAGGTAACAGAAGCAAAAGTTGAGATGAGGCTGATTACATGACTATGTGAACTCCAACTGAAGAGTAAGGGGGAGGCCAAGGGAGTAGAGGCGGACAAATTCCACAGGAGGTTACTACAGTAGCTCAGACAATGATTATGGAGTTTGAGTTCTGTTAGGACTGGGGCAGGATCAATCCAATACACAGTGTAATAGAGAGGGCATCTAGCTCTTTGTCTCTCTAATATGGCAACAGCTCTAAACACAAGAGACACAAGGACTTAAGCAATATTGATTCCAGGGAACACTGTTGGGGGAATGCAGGAGGATGTATGAACACCATCTGGTTGACTTCCAAAGATGGCTTGGGCATACCAAAGGAAAGCATCCTCACTGTATCCAAGAAGTCACATGAAGGTGATGTGGTGAGAACTCTCTCACCATCAAAATGAAAGTGAGGAGGAATAAGGAGCCTGGAACTAAGTTTTTCCTTTCCTTGTTTGGGTTTTTCAGGCAGGACCTATGTAGACAAGACATACTATGTAGCTGAGACTGTGACTGACCCTCCTGTCAGCAACCCTGACAAGACTGGGGACCAAATCTTCTGGTAAAAATAAAAGAGTATTAACGACATATTCAGTCAGAACTCATATTGTATATCTTACCAAATTACCAATATAAACTCTAACCCTTTAGACCAGGGATGTTCTAAAAGACATATTTTTAAATATAATTTTAGTAAATTATCATCATTTTAGGAGTGATAAATGACAAGAAACACAATATTATTCAAAATTATGTAAATCAACTACAAAGATCCATTTTGGCAGTATTTTTCAGTCTATGGCCAGTAAGTTTTTGCAGAATGCCATAATGGATATGAGCACCATATATTATGATGTCCTTAGAGGCAATTGGGAAAGACAATGGACTCACTGGAAGGGTGCACACATATATAGCACTCAGGTTGTAACAATTCCTGCCAAAACTCTATGAATAAAACTATTGCACACAATTCACGAGGCAAGAGCAGCAGTTTTGTTTATCATCATTAAACAGTAACATCTTTTTCTCTGCAAACTCATTGTATTCCAGTATTCATGACAGATTTAATTTCTTTTTCTATATGAGACCAACAACTTCTGGATAGCCAATGTGCTGTTCGTCAACAAAACCATTACAACTACATCATAGCTATTTGGCTCTGACAGAAAAGGAGTGCTGTAGACACCCTGGAGACTAGTGCTGACAGCATCCCCATTGTTGGCAGACACACTGTGCTGGTCAGACACAACATGCACACATCAAGTGGTGGGTCCAAGTTAGGGTTATTGGCCTTAGTGTATGCATCAGAGATCAGAAAGGGTGAGAGAAAACAGCTAAAATAGTTAGATGTATATTAGGACTTACATGTGGCCAGAGTCTGGAAAAACAGTTTCAAATATAAAAGTATAAAAATGAGAAAAACAAACTTGCTTGAGAAATCCCAATGTAGCCACTACATCAGAAAATGTTTCCAATGTCTTCTTTATTTGTTTTGGTGTTTTGCAAAAGAAAAGTAGGGACTCCTCCTTAGGCTTGTGGGGAATATACTGATTCATTCACTGAACATACAATTAAATGTTCTCTGTAATGTATTTGCTGGTGCGATATATGGTCAGCTGTAAACTTTATTTTCCAGAAGTTTAAAGAGCAAGCTGGTAGGATTTTTAATGGACTTGGGTCATTTTTAAAGATGTATTAAAATCATTAATAACACTTGCAGTCATGAATGTGCCAGCCATGGACTGTCATTACTCATTTGTCCTACTCAGGAAACAAAACGCTGCTGTTGGATTGATCGAACCTGCAGCTGGATCTTAGCGGCTCATTAATTTTTATCATATGTTGAGTATTCTGACCCAGTATATCAGCTTTCAAAATAGCCACTTGTCTGCTTTCCCTCTGCAAACAGCTACTGGAAGCATTTTTAAAACGCAGATCTAATTTATGTTGTTCTCATTGAACATCTGTGAGTGGAAAGCTGGCAAACATGGGTTGGGGCTTCTGTGCACTTGGGGACTTGTCCACCTCCGAGGACTTCCTCCAGGAACAGCTCAGGTAAACATAACTAGATATTGAAGCAGGGCTTTGGTACACAGTTCCCTGGGGAAGACCATTTTGTGTAGGGTTGAAGCCTAGTGGGCTTTTCCCCAGTCCACTTGGGCATAATAGTTTTTGTCTTCATTCAGCTCATGTTTAGGCAGTTGGTAAGACTTCATGAGTGTATTTTCTAACATTACTAGGAGTCACAATCTAACAGAAAACTACCCAGTCCTGTGGCTCTTACACTCTTTCTATCCATTCTTCAGCAATGTTCCCTGATCCTTGGGTGTAAGAGTGTTTTTGTGGCTGTATCCACTGTGACTGGGCCTATAACTTTGCATTTTTATCGGTTCTGGTTCTGTAATGATCTCCATCTGGTGATGAGGGGTGAGGACCGCACTCACCTATGGGTACAAGGGCAAATGTTTAGGAAGTAGTTCGGGAGTCTGTGGTTGAGTAAAGTGTCATTTGTTGGTTCTCCTCTGAGACCATGATGTCACTAGCCTTGGGCAGCTATTCTCTTATTTTCGTTTACCACAGATTTGTGTTCCCTTTGCTTTCTCTAGACACACAAAGATTTATAATGGGCACGTTTTCAGTGTGCTGCATGGCAAACTCTGTACACATATTAAATGTATCCATTGGCCTTTCCAATTTATCCCCTTTGATCTTGTGCTCCCTCCCATGTTGTACTATCCTTATATGAAACCCCCCTTTCTCCTTCTCTCTTGTTCTCTCCTTTCACATCATACTTACGCACTTTTAATTTCTCTTTTTCTGACAAAGCTGTGAGTTCTGGCCTCTGTGTGTACTGTGATTTGGGTTGAGCACTGGGGTTGACCTGAGAGCATCTCAGTGATCAGCAGACACCTGATGCCTGGGTGCCCAACATGCTCTGTGGGGTGGACCATGATTGCCTCTGCTATTGCAGGGAAAATGTCCACAGGAGTCAGACTGCTCTTTTGTTCATGTTCATCTGTGGCCTCCGGAATCAAGTGGCCTTAGTGAACAAGAAATGAGTCTTTTCTCATTAGCAGCTTAGGGCTGAAAAGAATCTCCTAATGATTTCAAAATACCCAAGATGCATGCTTTTGGAATGAGTAACTACTCTTTCAAGTTCCATGTGGCAAAGCTGATTATGTTATAAACAAACTCAGAGAGAGTTAATTACACAGAAAAGCAGCTAAGAGACTTAGAAAATAAATGGCTTTGATAAAACAGATTTTATAAAAATCTCCTGATTTCTCCGATTCATCCCAACATTCAAGATTTTCCCTTTGCCAGGAATGGATGTAATTTTCTTCCCTTTTGTGCCACAAACAGGTCTGTTTATTTTCTTGATGCTCAGTAGTTGAAATGTGATGGGGAACTTACTTCAACTGTACCTTCTCCAATGTACACTGTCCCTGCTCAGTCAAAGAGGATCACAGAATGCTCTGGGCACATCTCTGCTTCTGCAGAGACTCCTTGTTTTTCTGCACCTTCTGTCTATGGTCAGTTGTGAACTCATTGATCAGGATTTTTCAGTGTCATGTCCACACCGCCCCACTTCCCAAGCCCATCCCCAGACCACTGCCTTGTGAGTCATTTATATTTCCTCACAGTCCCTGCTGATAGTTCTCTGTCTGTCTGTCTCTCTGTCTGTTTCTCTCTGTGTTTCTGTTTCTGTCTCTCTGTTTCTTTGTCTCTCGGTCTCTCTCTCTCTCTCTCTCTCTCTCTCTCTCTCTCTCTCTCTCTCTCTCTTTCTCTCTCTCTCTCTCTCCCCCCCTGCCTCTTTATCTCCTGTGGGTGCCAGATATGAAGCTAGCCAGGCCTCAGTTGAGACCCTCAAGCAGCTCTTTCAGTGCCTGTCCTCACAATCTTGTTTCTTTTATTTGGATTCAGCCATCTAAGGCTGAAAAACACACTGGATTAAGCAGATTTGGGGTGGGGGCGGGGGGGGGGGGGGGTAGAACTGGACTTTAACTCTTTGAGACTTTGAGACTAGCAAGGCTTCTCTAACAAAATGACAGAGCTGCTGCTTCTGGTGTGACTCCCAGACAACAAAATCATCTCATTCTGGAAATTCCTTGACCCCCAAACATGAAAACTTCTGTTTCTATCACACTAAACCTTCTTCACAAAATATTTCTGCCTCATAATAATATCAGAACATATATTGTGGATTTTGCTCTAATAGACTATCATATTGACTAATGTATTGACTCCTAGTTCCTGCTACCCACTGCTGCAGGTCCTACATTCCCTTTTCTGTTCCTCAGACCTTTGCAGCTGCTGAAGGGTTCTGACTTATCTGTGGCAGAATCATGATGCTAGAGAACAAGGGTGAGAGTGGACCTTTGGAATCTGGACACTCCAGGGGAGCATCTTTGGAGCATCAGAGTGTTGGGGATATGTGTCTCTTTCATACTGTAGGTTGCTCAGGAAATTGAGAGGACAGGATATTTTGAAGCATCCTTCTTCCTAGACCATCTCGATAGCACACATCACAATCCTAGAGCTCTCCGCATGTGTCTGGAATTTGAAAACCCTTCATGGCATATGTTCCAGGAAGGAAATATAAAAATAAAAGTGAAAATATTGGGAACCAGGTGACATGGGAGTGGAGTAAGTGCAAAGAGGACTAGGAAGACTGCAGAGGGAAGTCTCATTTTAGCATTCACTCAGCCAAGACAAATGCTTCTTTTAAAGTCCCATAATGCACTATTGTGTGGAGCATATCTGGGAGATTAATGGCCAGCTGTGGGGAAGGCCTGGAGCCCAACTTTAAGCCAGTGATAAATATCCTGGATTTAGAGGATTAAATGTTTTTGTAGCTGAGCTATATTTTATGAAATGATAAAAAACAATTACCTTTCCACATACAGAACTCTCACACACTGAAACAAATTTAATTAGCTGTGCCTTTTCAGATAAGATTGAGGTGAAAGAATAAAAATATATACAAGTATTTCAGGATTCCCGTGTCCTGCACCCCACCGTCTCCTTTTACGTATTCTCTATTCCATCTTAGCTAATGTGTTTCAACTGTTTCCCACTCTAATTTCCATCTTATACAGAAAATTACCCCTGTTCAAACACAAGAAACTCTGGTGGTTGAAGACATGTATTTTATTGAGTATATCACACTGACAAGTATGTTAAAACAATGCCAGTTGTCTACCAATTAGAGAGTGATTAAGCAATTTATAAATACTTTTATTCCTAGAAGGTCTTGGGAGGCACTGGTATAAAATAAATGGAATTCTTGACAGATTCAAGACAGTCCTTCTTGCTTTTAATTGTGTGTATTGCAACATGGTGACCATGTCTAGACATCATCATATGGCTGGTGAGGTGGCTCAGCATTTAAGAGGATTGACTACTCTTGTAGAGGAACCCATGTTCATTTCCCAGCACCCACATGATGGTGCACAGCCATCTATAACTCCAGTTCTGGGGATCCAATTCCCTCTTCTGGTCTCCAAAGACACTAGGCACACATGTGATATACAAACTTACACAAAAGCAGGACATTCACATATAGGAAATAAAAAAATCTTTAAAAAATGAATATATGTATGATTTACTATATACATCTATACATTTTCAAAGCTCTTCCTTGAATAAGCTCACAAATGAACATTCTTCCTCATTACTGTGAAAATTCTGGGAAATACAATAGTCATATGGAATCCAGAATTAGCCTGCCCACATTTAAATTCCAATTAAGAGAATGTCTGTTTGTGTTACTTGAGCAAGTTACTTAACCTCCATAGTCCCTGGTTTTCTTACATAATAACCCTATGAAGATTAAAAGAGCTTCCCCACGTAAAGTGCTCACCACATCAATTTGAGCATTTTTTTTTATTTCGTAGACTCCTAGGGAAATGTTTTCAAGAGATAAAAGGGAAATGAATGGAGACAGTTCAAGGGAAACTCAGCACGCCTTGTATTTTGTAGTGTTCTGAACACGTTAGCAGAGCTAGTTCTTCCCAGACAATTAGGACTCATGCTGATGTTCTGGGATGGTTATGCTTTCTCTTATGAAGAAAATATTATTCTTATATTTTGAAGAAGAGACCCAAGATCCCCTCACAATGTTAACACAGTGCTGAGAGCTTGGATCTAGTAGAAAAAACGGCCTGGGTCTCATTTTGGCCGTGGCACTCATTAGATGGGAGTTCTGGGAAACCAAACTACTCTCTCCAGAGGTTTCCTGTACAATGTTAGAAGAAGACAGGATTTTTAGGAGAGCTTAAATAGTTAAGAACATGCTACAGGCTTATAGTAATGTTTGGGTTACTCTAGAATGCACCTTTTAATTTGATATGATTATTGTTATCATTTAGTATATTTATATTTATAAAAAAGAGCATGGGTAAGACAATTTTTAGCCATGTCTTTGCTAGGAAAAGTATTAATATTCAAAAATATTAGTGTTCAGAAATTTTCCTCATACAATCATTGGACACTCAGTTCACACTAGGCATTTTCTCATATGTTTTGTGTGAATTCTGTGATTTTTTTTGAAGATATGGAAGATGAGACATTGTGCTCATTTAATCCCACTGAGACTGAACAGGACTGAACCATTTGTCAAAGCTCCCCATATTCCACTCAAACTGGTCCAAGCCCAAAGCAGCCATTATAATTATGCAAATCTTAATTTTGTTTTTCTCTTTGCCTTCTGAGCTGCTTATTATGGATACATGTTACTTTTTAAGCATGTGTGTGTGTTTGTATGTGTATATGTGTTAACATGTGTGTGTTTATATCTGTGTATGTATATATGTGTGTGTGTGCTTGTATGCATGTGTGTGTGTGTGTGTGTGTGTGTGTGTGTGTGTATGAGTATGGCTGATTATTCTGCTAGGCAAGGAATCCTGGGGAATTGGGACATTCTAAGGAATGTTGTGGAGCAAAAGGATGACCCGGATTACTGAAT
>CABHPP010113550.1:10551-22763 GCA_902168425.1 Peromyscus attwateri
ACACACACACACACACACACACACACACACACACACACACACACACAGGGTGGGGGGTAGAATAAATAAATGTAGTAAAAAATTCAAAGAAAGGAAAGTCCTAAATCATCTATGTTCTGGAGAACATATGGATAGTCATGAAAAGGACAGTGAGGAAACATGGTAAGTAAAAGCCACTGTAATGACAAAGCAGATAGAAACAAAGAATCTGTTACTGGACTGGAAAGAACAAAGGTGATCCTGGTTATAAAGTGGCAAAACGATGGGCTGAACTGTGTCCCCCACTTCACTGTTCTGTGGGAGCAGTGAACTGCTGCTGCTGCTTCTTTTCTTCTTCCTCCTCCTCCTCCTCCTCCTCCTCTTTTTTTGAGACAGGGTTTCTCTGTGTAGCTTTGGTGCCTGTCTTGGATCTCGCTCGGTAGCCCAGGCTGGCCTCGAACTCACAGATTCACCTGGCTCTGCCCAACGAGCACTGGGATTACAAGCGTGTGCCAGCACCGCCCGGCATGAACTGGTTCTTTAGCTAAGATGACTTGAAGGATCTGTGAGCTAAAGCAACTTCTAAGCCCAGTGCTGAAGGAGCAGGTTGTCTCCTCTGAGGATAGTAAAAAGTAGGGAGAGAACGAAGGAAGACACAACTGTTTGGCCAAAAAGGATCAGAACTCAGTGGCTTCACAAAAGCCACTGCACTCTGCACTCATTACAAAAACCAATGGGGGTGGGGGAGGCACAGCCACAACAGCTCAACTCTCAACAGGCCAGGCAGCCTAGCCTCTACACGCCTTCAGGTTTCTATTTATGTTTGGCTTTTAGGGCTGTGTCTAATCTCCTACATATTCTCATGTTCAATGAGCAGTAAAACTACCAGGCCCAACAGTAAACGACCAGCAACAGAAGGGAACTGTGGGGAAACACTCTCTACGGGATGGAGCTTATTTAGAACAAAGACTAAATAACTCAGTAACAATACTTCAATGGGTGCTTAATTTCTCTTAGTAAATTGCAAGATCACCTTTTCTTCCTCCCAATTCTTACAGTTAAAATACCCTTGGACATCTGGTATAGGCCAAAATGTAAGACCACTGAAGTCCCTCTTTCTCACTGACTGTAGTAGAAATCTGGGACAAAATGCAAAACACAATTAACTAAGAGTTCTGAAAAGCTGATGGTAGTGGCAGACAGGAGTCAAATCTAAAGAAGCACCCTCACTGGGCTAGTTACACTTCCATTTTTTTATATTTTTTCTCTCAGATTTGACCTACGGCAGCTTCAGTATGGAAATGCAGTGAGATGTACTAACTAGGAAGGGATCCGGCTTCTGGTAGGGTAACTGGAAAATGAATTCTTAGAAACAGAAATGAGGGGCTGGCAAGATGGCTTAGAGAGTGAGACCTAAATTTGGATCCAGCACCCATGTTAAGAGTCTGGGCCATGCCTCTGTAACCCTAATTCTTGGAGGACTAGACAGGCAGAATCCAGGCACTCACTGGCAGCCAGTTTGGCAGAAACAGGAAGCCCCAGATTCAGAGAGAGAGTTCATCTTTTCTATTTTCTAAGACAGGCGCTCATGTAGCCCAGGCTGGTTTCTAACTTGATAGGTAGTCAAAGATGACCTTTAAACTTCTTTTTCTTTTTTCTTTTTTTGTTTTTTTCGAGACAGGGTTTCTCTGTGATGTTTTGGTGCCTGTCCTGTAACTTGCTCTGTAGACCAGGCTGAGTCTCACAGACTCAGAGATCCACCTGGCTCTGCCTCCCAAGTGCTGGAATTAAAGGCGCGCGCGCCACCACCGCCCGGCAACCTTTAAGCTTCTGATCCTCCTGCCTGCATCTCCTGAATGCTGGGATTACAAGTGTCCATCACCATGCCTGGTTTACGCAGTGCTGGGAATTAAACCCAGGCAGGGGCTTTGTGAATGCTAGGTAAATATTCTTCCAAATGAGCCACATCCCCAGCCAGAGACCTTATCTTAAAATAAGATGAAGTGGCTGAGAAAAACATTCTGATGTCAACTTCTGGCCTCATACACACTGCACCCTGGCTCAGGCAAGTACACATACCACACATCGACACAGGGCACGGGTGAGTGGGGGGGTGATCACCAAAAACTTGAGTGAGAAAACCTGGTTTTAAGACAAAGCAACCAGCAAAAAAAGTAATACAACACGAAGAAAGTAAGGTTATTTCTTCTCTATTCTTCTTGTCCCTTTCATCAAGTTATCTTAAAAAGCAACCCTGACTACATGGAAGTACAGGGTAATGTTGGAAACAGCTAAGAGGAATCTCTTTCCAGTTAAAAGGTAGAGAACAATGGCCTTTGGGAGTGGGGAGGTGAATTTATGGACAGATAGACAACAGTACTCCACAGTACAAACAGCTGGAAAATAACCTAAAATTCTGTGTGTGAGCTAAGCCAAATCTCAGATTCACCTATGATCCGCGTAGGCACTGGCCATAAAGCAGCACAGTAATGGCTCTGATATAAACAAACTAGCAGTTACCAGGATGTGCTGCCATTAAGCCTAACAAAGGCTTTGAAAAGCAAATCGACATCAGAACCACTAACAGAAAGAACTCAGTCTGAAACAAGCAGGCTGAGGGCTAAAACTGTGAAACAAAGCAAAGCAAACTGATATTCTTCAGGAAATTTAATAAAGACCTAGAACCTCAAATGTTCAAGATGTCCAGGAAACAATCCAGTATTACTCAATACAAAAGAAATATGTGACTAATTTTCAAGAGAAAAGACGATAAACAAATGGAAAGTTCTGAGATGATCCAGATGTTGAAATGATCAAAGACTTTAAAAGTTACAGTCATGTTTCATGAGATTAACAACAAACTGAAATAAAAAGCCCTTCCCTCTTTTCCTTCCTTTCTTCTTTCTTTTGGTTTTTGAGACAGGTCTCACTATACAGGTCAGACCATCTTGAACTCACCATCCTCCTGCATCAAACTCCTAAGTACTAGGGATACAGACACATGTCACCATGCCTAGCACAAAAAGAAGTTCTTAAAAGAGAAATGAACTATCATCAACAAACAAATGTAAATTCTAAAAATGAGGCCAGATGTGGTGGTGTATGCCTTAAATACTAGCACCCAGGAGGCAGGGGCAGGCAAATCTCCAAGTTTGAGGCCAGCCAGGGCTACATACTGAGATCCTGTTTCAATAAACAAACAAGCAATCAAACAAATAAATCTGGAAACGAAAAATATAGTACTTAAGACTTCAGATCACCCCTAGAAAGCAGAGGAGGACTTAACTGAATGAAGAAGTGCAGTTGAAAGAACTCTTAGAAGTGCTGGACAATTATGCAGGGCCACAATGCCCCATCCCATTCCTTCCTGACCAATTAATGCCAGGGTGAAGCATACAGGCTGAAATCACAGCTCCAGACAATTTCAAACATTTGTTATGAGACCAGGGAAACACCTGGCACAGCTGCCAAACACCAACCAGGTCTTGACGTGTTAAACACAGAGGTCAGTGTTTGAATATCTACATGGTCAGTTGGATTACATAATTTTATATTCTGTAAGAATGGTCTCCAGTTGTCAGAGCAGTCATATGTACTCAACAGTGACATCATGGTGTAAAGCAAGGCTTAGATAGAAAACTTGGGTGTTCACCTTTGAGTTTGAGGTTAGCCTGGTCTATTGAGCAAGTTCCAGGACAGCCAGGGCTATACAGAGAAACTGTTGAAACAAACAAACAAACTCTTGGGGGTTCTTTTTGCCTTACATTCCAGAGTTCCATCTTTTTTTTAAAAAGTAATTCTATTTATTTTTTTATTTTATGTGCATTAGTGTTTCGCCTGCATGTATGTCTGTGTGAGGTGTCGGGTCCCCTAGAACCTGAGTTATAGACAGTTGTGAGCTGCCATGTGGGTGCTGGGAATTGAACCCAGGTCCTTTGGAAGAGCAGTCAGTGCTCTTAACTGCTGAGCCACCCCTCCAGCTCCCCAGAGTTCCATCTAAATAACATCATGAAAGCATATGGGGAGAGATGCATAAATATCAGATGAACATTAAGAAAACATAACTCTTCAAGATGTACTTTGTTGGTTTCCTCTGGCAAATAAGAAAAGTCCTGTTTCCTGATGAGGTGTCTGCTAGGACTGACCTGAAGCTTTTGGTAAACTAGACCTGTATAAATAACACTGTCTGTACCAGGAAGTGTAAAATGAGACAAGGAGAAACAGGTGAAGGGAAAATGTCCACCTGACAACCTGTGCAGACACTCACCTGGTTCTCTTCCCCAATACCACTCCCTGTCCCTTCTGCCTTTTCATCTCACCATGACAAGAAGTCCAGAAAGCCAGCAACCTTTAGTATCCCCTGCAGCACTCCTTTGACTGAAAGGCACTGTCCTGGCAGATGTTGATGTTCCCTGGACCTAGAGCTAGTACACTGTCAGCAGTAAGCCAGTTTCCTAGGAAGCCTTTGCCCTTGGCCTCAAAAACAGACCCCGATGGTAGAGAGCTACTGGAATACTCCTGAGGAGTATAGGCAGGTGGTAGACATCCTGTAGAGTGAGCTCATGGCTATGGAGAGCTTCCAGATCAACACTATTTGAGAAGTTTGTTGCTTTAGGTCTAAGGTGATGGAACAGTTAGTCAAATACAAGCTGCAAGCCCTGAACCAAGCTATGCATTCTGCCACAACCACAAGGTGTTGGCCATCTTTTCTTCCTCCAGTTACTGTTTGTCAGTAACAGAAGAGCCTGCACCAAACTGGGGTCAGCACAAATCATGGAGCATCATCAAACCAGCAAGGCAACCCACAGAGTGAGGCAAAGGATTAGCAAGGAAGAGTAATCAGCTGAGAGCTCCATGAGAAGTTATCTGCTCATTCCTCAGACCTCTTTGGTACTTAGGAGGAGAAACTGATTTGATCACACCATATTTGAGTGGGCAGCCACTGTGGAGTTTACTACCACGGTGGATGCTAAGGTCACAGCTGGTGAACAGCTCAGCAGACATGCAACAACACAAGTCCTGGCTGGAGGACTTGGCCACAGAACCACTGATTCAGAAGAATATACAGTCCAGTTGGAGAAGGGAGGGCACTATAAAAAAACAACTAATCTGGATTATTTTTTTTGATCAAAGACAGCAATCATCCAGGGTTCATCTCATTGGATGAATCTGGGGAGCCTTGGGAGACATTCAGCTCTCCTGTGAATACTGGCATTACATAACACTACACCTGTAACCTTGTCCAAAACATCAATTCCAACAAAGATGGCCACACCAATAAACTTCTTGAGACACTGTCTGGAGTAGTCCTGTTCAGAGGGAAATGCTTCAGCTTACCCACAATTTACAGAAGCCCAGAGTTGCTGTTTCCAGGCACTATGAGAGAACTTGGTTTTTATTGCCCGTGGTACCTACTGTGTAAGTAAGGTAAGCTTACTGCTTCTAAAACTTCTAGAACTTTACACTCAGAACTTGCCTATCATGCATCAGAATCACTGTGTATCTGGGTGTACATGTGTGACATAGGTGCCACCATCTCAGTCCTCACAAAATATACTTGTTACTTTTAAATTCTGAAATTTACTTCTAGTTAAGAACTGATAATTCGGGCTGGAGAGATGGCTCAGCGGTTAAAAGCACTAGCTGTTCTTCCAAAGGTCCTGAGTTCAATTCCCAGCAACCACATGGTGGCTCACAACTATCTGTAATGAGAACTGGCACCCTTTTCTGCCCTGCAGGCAGAACACTGTATACAAAATAAATAAATCTTAAAAAAAAAAAGAACTGATAATTCAAACACCTCCCTGTTTTCATTCTATATCTTTGTTTTAAAAACACGTTAGCACATGCTAAGTAATATTTAAATTATCACATAAAGTAGAAAACAAACTACTAGAGAAGAGGTTTAAAGGTATCGGGAACAAGAGAAGTTGATGGATGGCTGGGCATGGTGGTAGACACCTTTAATGGCAACACTTTGGAAGCACACACACAGGTGGATCCCTGTGAAGCCAGCTTGCTCTACACATTGAGTTCCAGGCTAGCCAGGGCTACACAGTGAGATCCTGACAATGGATTAGATTAGATTAATAGATAGATTGATAGAAAGAAAGAGAGAGAGAGAGAGAAAGAGAGAGAGAGAAAGAAAGAAAGAAAGAAAGAAAGAAAGAAAGAAAGAAAGAAAGAAAGAAAGAAAGAAAGAAGAGTTGATGGAGGGACCATCAAGATGGCTCAGCAAGTAAAAGCACTTGCTGCCAGGCTTAACAATCTGAGTTTGATCTCCAGGACCTATGTGAAGATGGACAGAGAGAAACAACTCCACAATGCTGTCCTCTGCCTTCCAGACATGTGCTGTGGTAACAGACACACATACCCCCAAAAACTTTAAGGCCTGGGGTCATGCCATAGTTCAGGGGTAGAAAGCACTTCTAACATCACAAGGCCCTAGATTTGAGCCACAGCACCGGGGATGGGGAAAGAGTCCGAATGTATTGCACCGGAAATTCAGAGAGGATGACACTAGTATTTAAAAGTGTGAGCTGAGACCTCCCATGTCTGAGACACATTTAGTTTCAAAAAGCTCAGTGAACCCCAAAGGGAAAGCTAAAAAATCCCAAGTAGGGCTCAGGAGATGCTGAGCAGCTAAGAGCATTGGCTGCTCTTCAGAGCATTACATGGTGTCTCACAAACATATGCAGCATCACTCCTAGGGGATGGCACCCTCTGCTGGCCTCCATGAGCACTAGGCGCGCATGTGGTTGATGCACAGACACACATACACACAAATGAATAGACACAATTTTAAAAAAAAAATCACAAACACAGCATAATCAAACTTCTGAAAATCAAAACTGAAGAGCTCTTGAAGCAATTAGAGCAAAGTCATGTATTACATACTGAATGATGACTCAAGGGACAGTGGACTTTGTTGAGAAACTAGAGGTTAGAAGATAAGACAATGTTCATAGCTAAGTATCAAACTGTCAACCTCAAATCCTGTATCCAATGAAACTATGTCCCAGGCTGAACAACAAAATGATAGACAACTAAGAGAATTTATTACCAGAAGAGATGCAAAACAAAACAACAATAAAAAAAAATGTTAAGGAAAAGTTCTGACAACTGATGGACAATGACAGCCAAAGGTTCAGAAATGAAGGACAAGTAGCTAAAACCAAATTATATTAGGAAATAAGAATGAATTTCTCCTTTGGCTCTTAAAATAGATTATGACTACAAAAAGCAAAACTAACAGTGCCCTGTAAGTCATGATGGATGAGTAGCCAGTGTCCCTGCTATGGGATATTGAAGTGGTGATGAGCTCTTTAAGAGGTGGGGTCACTGGAAAGTGGTCAGGGCACTGAGGGTAATGCCCTTTCTTCTCCAAGTTGGTTCTGGTCAGTGTTTTATCACAGCAGCAAACAGCAAACTAGGACACCACACAATCAATCAACAAGCTGGCAACCCCACCAAAGAGATATAATGCCCTCTTCTGGCCTCCAAGTGTGCATCACACACACACACACACACACACACACACACACACACACACACACACAGAAAGCTTTTTTAAAAAAGTTAAATGGACTGACAAGAAGGCTTAGCACTAACAAGTGACCAAGGCTAATGACCTAAGTTTAATTTCTAGAACCCATAGAGAGAACCAATTCCTGCAAGAAGTCCTCTGACCTCTACAAGTGCACCACGATGGCACACACGCACTGAATAATTAACTACAGTTTTTTTTTTAAATGGGGGAGGTCAATGCAAGAAATGTTTATGGCTTAAAGAAACCAGTAAGAATGAAGTAAACTGTGATAACGCACACTGTCTACAAGAACCTCCTGTAAATATGCTGACACAGGAAGGCTAAGAGTAAAAGGACAGACAGAATGCAAACACTAGGGAAGAGTGTAAGTGGCTATATGAATAGCTGAAGCAGATCTTAAAGCAAGGGAGCACTCCAGAGATAAGAGATAAATATTGAGTCTATTCATCAAGAACACAAGCAGTCATAAATACATCACCTAGCATGGAAAAGCTAGCAGAACTAAAGTAGGAACAGATCATTCCACAGTCACACTTAGAGACCAATAACATAGGAACATTATAAACCAACATGATCGAGCATTCCACACAACTACAAAACAAGAGTTCTTTTTGGTTATGGGGCTTAGGGATTTTTGTTTGTTGAGAAAGGCAGGGTCTCACGCAGCCCAGGCTGGCTTCAAATTCAC
Organism: Peromyscus attwateri; assembly: GCA_902168425.1. Lineage (NCBI taxonomy): Eukaryota > Metazoa > Chordata > Mammalia > Rodentia > Cricetidae > Peromyscus > Peromyscus attwateri. The sequence continues at coordinate 18,768 of CABHPP010113550.1, forward strand.
TGTGCAGAAGAGAATGACCTTGAATTCCAGATCTTCCTCCTATCTCTACTTCCCAAGAGCTGGGATTATAAGTATGCATACCACCATGTCCAACAGAACCTAAATTCCTATCACATGGGCATAGACTCACCAACACAGATTCCCTCCCTGAGTCAAATACTCAGGTGTAAACCACACAACATACATGTTCTACAACCAAAACAGAATTGTTAGACATTGATAATGACAGTATCTGGAACTGGACATATACCTGTAGCCCCAGCATTTGGGAAGCAAAAGCAGAAGCAGCCTTGGGTACATACCAAGTTCAAGACCAGTCTAGGCTACATGAGATCCTGTCTCAAAAAAAAAAAGTTACCTGGAAAAGCTCCAAATACATTATAAACCACAGCTTGAAAGAAAATTTTAAAATGTGTGGGAAGGAATGAAAATGAAAATACAATAGACCAAAAATGTAGGTATGCTCTCCAAAACACTATTAGTGTCAAATCAGTAATAGAGCCTAAGTCTAGGTATATAACTCAGAGGTAGAATATTTGCTTTCATGCACAAGAGTCTAGATAAGAAAGGAAAAGAGCCGGGCGGTGGTGGCGCAGGCCTTTAATCCCAGCACTTGGGAGGCAGAGGCAGGCGGATCTCTGTGAGTTCGAGGCCAGCCTGGACTACAGAGGGAGTTCCAGGACAGGCACCAAAACTACACAGAGGAAACTCTGTCTCGAAACCCCCCCCAAAAAAAAAGAAAGAAAAAGAAAAAAAATAACAGAAAAATATAACAAATTAAATTGAAAGCAAGTTTAAAGAAGAAAGTATTAAAGAAATACAGAAATCAGAAAACCAATAGAAGAAAAAAAAATCAATAAAACCAAAAGCTAATTCTTTGAAAATATTTATAGAGTCAACAAACTGCTGGGCTGACCAAGACAAAAACTGCCAGTATTAGGAATATGTTACATGTGGTGTCACTACAGATCCTATAGAAATGAAAGGACATAATTCAGTGCTAAAACACTTTCCTGGCACTAGCCACCGAAGCCTTCAGTTCTATCCCTCAGCACTATGCAAGAGGCCTTGGCTTGATCCCTAGCAGGCCCCACATTCCACCGTGTGTGCGAGAGAGACAGAGAGGCAGACAGAGAGAGACAGAGACAGAGGGAGGGAGGAAGGGAGGGGGGGGAGAGAGAGAGAGAGAGAGAGAGATGTAGTCACAGGACAGCCTTGGGTGCCATTCCTTGGGCACCATTCACATACTTTTCTTCCCTTCCTCCTTTCTTTCCAGAGACCAGGTTTCTCAGTTCTGGTTTGAACTCACCAAGCAGGCTAAGCCGGCTGGGCAGAGTTCCAAGGATTACCTGTCTCCAGCTCTCTGGTGTTGACATTAAAAGAATGTGCTGCCACTACCATGTCCAGCTTTTGGAGTGGGTGCCAGGGATCAAAATCAGGTCTTTCAAGCATACTGACTAGTCGTGTGTGTGTGTGTGTGTGTGTGTGTGTGTGTGTGTGTGTATGCATGTGGAAGCCAGAGATGGGCATGACTTTCTTAGGTTACTCTCCACCTTATTTTTTTGAGATAGGATCTTACACTAAACCTGGAGCTCAATGACACAGCTAAGTCAGCTGCCCAGTGAGCTTGGGATCTCCCTCTTTGCCTCCTCAGCAATGGGAACACAGATGTGTACTGCATTTCTGGCTTTTTTCATGGGTGCTGGGAGTGTGAACACAGGCCCTCGTGCTTACATAGAAGCACTTTACTAACTAAACCATCTTGCCAGTTCTTTCTCAATTTTTCTTCTTTTTTGAGATAGTCTCAAACTCTAGTTTGGGCTGGCCTAGAACTCATTACGAAACCTAGGCTAGCCTTGATCAAAGCAATCCTTCTGCCTCAGTCTCTTAAGTGCTTGAATTACAGGTCTGAACGAGCTACCACATCCAGATTAAATTCTTTTTTTTAAAGATTTATTTATTTATTTATTAGTTATGTATACAGTGTTCTGTTTGCATGTATGACTGCAGGCTAGAAGAGGGAGCCAGATCTCATTACAGATGGTTGTGAGCCACCATATGGGTGCTGGGAATTGAACTCAGGACCTCTGGAAGAACAGCCAGTGTTCTTAACCTCTGAGCCATCTCTCCAGCCCCCCAGATTAAATTCTTAATATATAAATATTTATAGGCGGGCTGGAGAGATGGCTCAAAGGTTAAGAGCACTGACTGCTCTTCCAGAGGTTCTGAGTTCAATTCCCAGCAATAACATGGGGGCTCATAGCCATCTATAATGAGATCTGATGCCCTCTTCTGGCCTGCAGGCATACATGCAGACAGAGCACTCATACGTTTAAAATAAAATAAATAAACAAGTAAATATTTATAGGCATACAGATAATACAACTATACCTATTTCTATGTAGAACCCCCCCCCCCCTTTTTCAAGACAGGGTTTCTGTGTAGCTTTGGAGCCTGTCCTGGAACTCACTCTGTAGACCAGGCTGGCCTCGAACTCAGAGATCTGCCTGCCTCTGCCTGGGATTAAAGGCATACACCATCATCACCCAGCTCAACTTTACCTCTTTGTAAGAAAGAAATCATGCCAATCCCTCACTGTCACTCTCAGAAAACAAGCAAGAAACCTTCCCAACTCAATTTCTAATGCCAGCATTACACTAACAACATAAAGCAAATGTTAATAGATAATACCTCACAAACAGATTCAAAAAGAAAATAAAAACCTTGCCAGACATACAGAAGCTGAGGACTTACTACCATAGATCTACACCACTACAAACACTAAACTGAAGGAAAATAACAGATGTCCGACTCCACAAATGAGTGCAGAGCATGGTAAGTAGTTAATGATGTAAGTACTTTTACAAGGTGTTTTAAATCATCACCTAGACACTACAGAAGTGATTAGGCAGTCAAGAGCACTGGCTGCTCTTGAGGAGGACTCTGGTTCGGCAGTTACTTCGGCAGCTTACAACTGCCGAGTTGCCTGTAACTCCAGTTCCAGAGGATCTGACACCCTCTCCTGGTCTCCATGGGCACTGGACCATACATAACATACATGCAGACAAACACTCATCATCATAAAACAAAAATAAATAAATCAGTATCTAAATCTCCTTAGAGCATAATTAAGTGCTATCAGGAAAACAAAGGGACTTCCAGAAATCCCCTGCTTCACAAACGCACTGGCAAAGCTGTCAAAATAAACTTCAGTACTAGCAGATCAGCCAGAGGCTTGTACCACATTTTTTCTTTCTTAACGGAGCAGCTGAGTCAGTGGGCACTGTGGCACTCGTTCCCATGCCCTTCACTGCCTCTTCTCACTCACTGCATCAAGACTGGGGTAACAGGTGTGAACCACAAGACTGAACTTCTTTCTAGGCCCTACTTGCAGAATTGGCATTATTTAGCCGATCTGCGATCTGCAAGTTCTCTGGAAAATGCCATTCATGAAGCTTCATTAGTGTCTTCCCTGAGATTTCTCCTATGTGAACACTTTTTTTCTGGAGACATTTGTCAAAAATAAGCAGAAGCTAAAAATACAACTCAGTGATAAAGCACTTCCCTCACGTGTGAAGTCTTGGGTTTGGAAATAAAAATGCCAACAGTTGTTTAACATTGCACCTGTTGGAGACAGTGAGGCATTTAGGTCAAAGAAACCAGTTGCCAGGCATGATGGTGTACATCTGTAATCTCTGCATTCAACTGTGTGAGGCAGGATGACAGTGAGTTTGAGGCCTGCTTGGGCTTTGCACAGCCAGACTGTTTTCAAACAATAAAAACACAACACAACAACAACAAAACCAAATTAACTAACAATAGGGACTGATATGTCCAGCCAACCCAAACCTCTATGTGGGACTCTAAAAGGCCAACACAGTGCACACCTAGGACAGACACTCATCAAAGATCAGAGAAAGTTGTAAGCCCCTATCTCTGATGGCATTAAGGCTCAAAGAAAGTAGGAATTAAGGTCTAAGGGAGTTCTAAATTACC
>CABHPP010113551.1:0-27948 GCA_902168425.1 Peromyscus attwateri
TGTGTGTGTGTGTGTATGTGTGTGTGTGTGTGTGTGTGTGTGTGTGAGAGAGAGAGAGAGAGAGAGAGAGAGAGAGAGAGAGAGAGAAAGTGTTTGAGTGTGTACACACTTGTACACAGGGGAAAATGACCATCTGAGGGAGAAAATGACCATCCGAAGACACGATGTTGACTTTGAGATGACTCTAGGTTGGACAGATATAGGAAATTCATCCATTCCATTCCAATCATGTAATACTAAGATATAAACCCAATAATAATTCAGTCATTTCACTAGTAGAACCTTATTTTTACCTGAGAAAGATGTATTACCTGCTTTCCCAAGCATATTGGCTCTTACTTAAACTTTAGAAGGTAGCAGAGTAAGACAGAGACTCTTAGACAGTTCTTGGTCCACACAAGCACACTGGACTAGGTAAATCCTGAAAGCCAGCTCCATGTCCACAGAAGAGCCACTATATACACCATCTTCATATCCCCTTCTTGCTTGGGTGTCAATCACTTCCTGTCTGTTCCAGGAGGTGAGAACCTATTATATTCAGTGCAACAAGGAAAAAAAACCATGTCAATTTTTCCTGACCTTTCTTAATGTCACTGACTGAATTAGGAATCCATTTCCAGTGATGGATCATCTGCAGCATGCATTCCTCTTTGGGGGTTGTCAACACAATTATGTCATTGGCAGACATATACCTTCCCACCATCCCTTTGCCTCCCCTTTCTTGGTTTTTCTTTTTCTCCATCTTGGTTACACATGGTGATGTCTCTCAGTATACCAGGATCTTATCAAGGCATCTGTTAATGAGAAGAGCAGAAGATTTAGGTTGGTTCTTTTAAAACTCCCTCCAATTTTCCTCTCCATTATTGAATTCATATATTGTGTACCTATTTACCTTATTACCTTTGAACTAGGGATGGCATATAACATAATTATGAATAATTAATTCTAAGTTAAATATTTTTTCCTTTATCTTCTCCTTGAGTGTATTGGAATGAATTAGTCATCATTTATATTAGGCCTACAAAAGTTGGATCCCTGTTGTCACTTGGGGCTTTCCAGGATCTCTTCTCCTGACTTCTTCTATCCCTATCCTCTTGAAGGTAATTCAGCCTGTCGTTTGAAGGCCTGAACTTCTATCTCTCTAGCAGCTGTAGGTGTCAGCCTATATGACCTGACTTCAGCCATTGAAGGACTGGCCTGGTCAGTGCTTCTTTTGCATAGTTAAAAATGGGAGATGTAGATGTGAAAAACAAAACCACAAATTAGAAAACAAGATGACCTGGAAATTTCACAAAAGCAACATGTGAAGTTTTTTTTTTTTTTTTTTTTTGTAAGCAAAACAATGTACATTTATTAATAGCTATGTAAAGAGTGTTGCCTCTTTTTATTCCAGATGGGAAATTCAGTTTCAGTCTTAAGTTCAAGTCTTTTTTTATTTTATAATTTAATTTAATTTTACGTATCAGCCATGGGGAATACATGTGAAGTTTTAATAGATAATGCGTTAGCTACCAAAATAGTCCCTCCAATGTTGAGAGAGGTTCATTTAACTCCAAAGTTACTTAAGGTCATTTTAGAAGAAGAGAAATTTCAAAAGCAGTTCTTGAAGGGTCTGGGAAGATGGCTGAGTTGGTAAAGTACTTGTTGCATAAGCATGAACATCTGCGTCTAATACCAGCACTCACATAAAAATCTAGCTGTGACAGTGTCTTAGCTCTACAGATACGGGGGGACCCTGGGACTTGCTGGATATCAATACTTATTCAGAGAAGTAAATTTTTATTTCATGAGGAAAGGCAAAAAATGTTGTACATGTGGTATATGTATGTGAGTGTATGTAGGTCTGCAGGTTCATGCATCTGTGAATACATGTGTGGAAACCAGAGGTAGACATTTGATATCTTCCTCTATTACTCTCTATCTTCATTTTTAGACAGGATCTCCTACTGAACCTGGAGCTAATTAACTGGCTATCCAGGAAGCCCCAAGGACTGCCTGTCTCCACCATCTGGTATTGGGGTCACAGACTTGTACTTCCATATCTGGCTTTTTACATGGGTGGTGGGGACCCCAAATCTGGTTCTCAAACTTACTCGGCAAGACTACCCACTGAAATGTCTCCACAGCCCCAGAAAAGGTGAAATTTTATATCTAATATTTAATAATTAATGGTGGCAGCATCCAATAGTTAAATGAAGAAATACTGCTTTGTTTTTCTATAGGATATCAACTCAGATATACAATGTACAAACACAATTCCCTTGTGTTTGTAAGTATAATGTCTGTGACTGAGTTGGGTATCAGTGGTAAGCTTGATGGACAAAAGTGTAAGAGGCTGATATTTCTTTCTCTTACATTTGGAATGGGAACTGTGTCTGTCTGGCACCAGGCTTGGATAATGAAGGTGAAGGGCAGATTCCAGCATATAGTTCCATAGTCTACTCCCTGAGCTGCTTTTTTGACTCATTGTGAGGCTCCTACACAGATCATAGAATAAAGTTGGGTGCTGGAAAGGTCCTTAAGGATCACATTATCACATTTCCCTTTGTCCCAGATGAGTGAACTAACACCAAAAGAGAAGACATAGGGAACGTAAAGTGTATATATGACCACTCAAATGATTGTTTTCTAGTAGTTTTTCTTTTACTTAGTCCTTAACTAGTGATGTCACAAATACCCACCATCAAATGAAAATATCTCTTTTCCAAAGTGGAAAATGATTCATGTTGAGCGCTAATCTTTGGGTGGGAAACAAAGAATGATAAAGGGATGTCTTTGCCTATGCCAAAGATGATTTCTGCATCCCCCCCCCATGTGAGTCCTTTTTACTGAGGGAACCATGCCTGCCCATAAGGATAAAAACCCATGAAAATCACAAGTGAGACTTATCTGTACTCTAAGGTAAGAGATGTCAACCAGACTTTCAAACATTGTCCAATATTAGAGAGAAATATAATAATGATTCAGACATTGGAGAAAGATGACCAGGAATTAAATGTTTCCTCCTGTCTGTGTGGCCTTGATAGTACTATCTAATGTTCCTGAGCCTCAACATCCAAATTTGAATAGTTATATAAAATCAAATGAGTTTTCTAGGTGCATTTAAAATAAATTTACAGCTTTTAGAATTTGATACTAATTTTCAGAAAGGTCTTTTTTGAACCATGCCCATTTTGAAAGATTTCAGAGAACAGTCTTGCTTACAGAAAGGGAAGGGATGTGGCTCCCACTGTTTAAACTTCCTGGACACAGGCTCAGGGATGGGAAGAGGTGTGTCTGAAGTCTGGTTTCTGTCTTTGTATCCTGTTGTTTCTGGAGAAAATTCAACTCTTATTTTTGGCCTCCCTTGAAGTGTGGAGAAAACACAGAGGGTGGGAAAAACCCCAAATGTATGTAATCACTGGTTTCTAAGGCAATGCATGTACACATTCCATCTTCAGCCTCTGTGTTTATCCCACATTGTCCATGGCATGACTAAGTTCCCTTCTTAAGACTGGGAATCTTGTTTCTTCCCAACATGTCCAAGGGATTTTCCAATTTCTATATGACATATGAGAACTTCACAGGAGATCTGTATCCCTAGCTGTGAAAATTTACAGGTGAGGAACTCAAGATAAGAAGAGCTGGTTTGTCTTAAAGTCAGTGGTTGAGGGGCTGTGAGATGGCACAATGGGTCAAAGAGCTTGCTGCCAAGGTTAATGGCCTGAATTTGATCCCTGCATTGCACATAGTGAAAGGAGAATTCATACATCTTCAGGTTGTCTTCTGACCTTCAGATATACCACACAAACACACACATATACACACACACACACCAAAAGACCCATAGCACATAAATTAGTGATAGATAGATAGATAGATAGATAGATAAATGCAATATGAATGTTAAAAAATATCCTCTAGTGTTGAGGCAGCACAGCCTCCAGGAGTTCTACCTAGACCACATACCTAGGTAAAGGACATGAATTCTGGGTATCACATCTTATTATACAAGAATAGCGAGGCAGAAAGAGAACAACCAGTAGATTTGTATCTAAAGTTATGGTTGAGGTGGCAGCTTGGGAAATTAGCGAAGTTCTTTGCCCATAATCTGCCAGGACATGAACTAAAGCTACAGTGAAGAGTCAATAAGATCATGGAGCTCATATGCTTGACATTTATGGAGTCTGGATACAGTCTATGAAGAGATTTAAAGGGAATTAGGCTGATTATTTGGTCTAGATCAGTGGCTCTCATCCTTCCTAATGCTGTGACCCTTTAATACAGTTCCTCATGTTGTGCTGACCTCCAACCATTACATTATTTTGTTGTTACTTCCTAAATGTAATTTTGGTACTGTTATGAATTATAATGTAAACATTTTTGGTGATAGAATTTTGTCAATGGGGTCGCAACTCACAAATTGAGAACCACTAGTCTAGAAGGATAAGCTTTTTCGAGCAGGTGAGGAGAGCCCAAGGAGACATGACACTAACCCAGGCGAAACTGAAGATCTGGCTAGTGAGCTTGGAGGACACAGAGTAGCCCTGCATAGGAATAGAGGAGGAAAGACGGCAACCAATGCCTTCCTTTAGAGATGATCTCACTAGATTTTCTCATCCTCTTTTTTATGCCATAAATTAAAATCTTGGCCTAATCTTCCATTCTCCTAGTAATTACTTTGAAACTTATCTAGTCTGTTTCTCAGCCAATCAATTCTACCTCCACAAAATTAATAATGTACCATGGGTGTCTGCTCATCTGTGAAAGGACAAAGTCAAATAATCAAGATCCTACAGTGGTTTAAAAGTAAGGAATAGGCAGAGCTGTCTTTTGAAACATAAGAGGTGATCTTATGCAAACGGTTCTCAAACAGTGAGGAAGCTTAAGTGAGGGGTGGATGACAAACCAGGCTTGGTGAATAGACCTTGAGTTGGGTCTATTATGACCAGTTATTCAAGGGAGATTTCAAACAGGCACTAAGAGAACTTAATTTGGAGCAGCAGTGGTGCACACCTTTAATCTCAACACTCAGGAGTCAGAGTAAGGTGAATCTCTAAGTAAGAGGCCAGCCTCATCTACAGAAAAAGTTCCAGGACAGAGAAACCCTCACTTAAAAAATAAAACAAAAAATTAAAAACAAAATAATAATAATAATAATAATAATAATAATAATAATAATAATAAACATAATTTGGACACTTACTATCACCCTGACCTAGAATGAGTTGCTTAATCTTTCTCAAATCCAGTTTGTACATATAAACATATATATAATAAATCTTTGCTAATCCCGCATTATATTAAAATGATTTCTCAACATGACTAGAACCTGTAAGAGATAAGTAATCAGTAGTTACTATATTAGATTAATCCTTCTGCTTTAGCAGAGTTGGGGCCTTAACTGAAAATATGTTCACATTTCTGAAAGCCAGAAATCTAAGGTCGAAGTATTGGCATGTCTGATTTCTTCTGAGGCTTCTGTATTTCCTTTTCATTTGGCCACCTTCATATTATGTCCTTCAATGTTTATTTCTTGTATGTGTTTATACTGCCATTAACACTCTTTCTGTAGAGATGTCTAATCAAATGATGGCACACACACAGTGATTTTATTTTAATATGATTATCTCTTAAAAGACTCTATCTCCGGCCGGGCGTTGGTGGCGCACGCCTTTAATCCCAGCACTCGGGAGGCAGAGGCAGGCGGATCTCTGTGAGTTCGAGGCCAGCCTGGGCTACCAAGTGAGCTCCAGGAAAAGGCGCAAAGCTACACAGAGAAACCCTGTCTCGAAAAAAACCAAAAAAAAAAAAAAAGACTCTATCTCCAAATGCAGTCATATCTAAGGTAGTGAGGAGTAGGATTTCAATCTTTTAATTGTGAGGGAAATATAGTTTACCCCATAAAAGCTACTATTTCATTATGTTTTACTGCTACAATGAGATGTACATATGCTTATTTTGTCAGCTTTCTACTCATAATCACTTTACAGTATTTGTGATGCTCTAAGTAAGGAAGTTTGTACAGTGCCGTAGTATGTGGTCAGAATAATATTGCAGGGCATTCAGAGTAAGGAGATAGCAGTGAGGAAATTTTCCATCCTACGTGTTTTTTTCCCTCTGTTCCACTGTGTCCCATTAGGCATAAGGTGAAATGATTTCATCAATGGAACTTGTTGTGCCAGAGTAAAATTAATCTCCTCCCAGTACAAGAAGAGAGCAAATGTATTCTCAAAACCCACAATTCATACCATCCTTTCTTGTTTGCTGTAGATGATTGCTTGAGTTCTCTGAGATGATTGTATTTCCTTCAAGTATTGAAAATTAAATGACTACTTGATGTAGCTTTTTTTTTTTTTTAAGAAAAAGTCAGAATATAATTGTCCATCTTTTCTCACTGTAATGCTGGTGGGCAACTGAATCCAAAGAGCCAATGTGGAGTGAGTGTTCATGGGGGCTGGAGAAGAACAAAGACCTTGTGTTCTTTACTACTTGCACTGAGAAACTGTGCATTCACCCATTCCTCTAGCCTTCCCCTGTACCTCTATTTGGCGTTATGAAGAAAATCTGAATTCATACAAAACAAGGCCCAATCATGGATACATAACCTGAGCTCAGCATTACTTCCCTAAGCAGCCCAGATTCACCATGGAGACAACGGCAAGAGGAACAACTTCTAAAATGACTCCTAGCAGAGCTGAAAAACCCCTGAATGAGTAAACCCATTGTAAACAATAGTGACCCTACACTTTGAGATTATACTTATTTATGTATTCATATGGACATACAAAAAGTACATTAGCAAAAAATCTGCTGATGGGGAGTGGAGGCTGGAGAATTAGAAAGAGCTAAAAGGAAGAAAACAAGCCATGAAGGTTTTCATTAAAATCTTCCCAAAAGTCCTCTGAGGTCTGTCTTTCCTTATACTTATGACAAGTTAAGAAGATTAAGCTCTCGTCTGTATAGTTGACAATGTAGATAGAGGTGGCTGATTGAGTGCATAGCCTCTGCCTGTTCTCAAAGCTTGAAGGGCTATCTCATCTCAACCTTACATTAGCCTTCAGAGGTCACCTGTTTTCAGAGCCTGCCTTTGGATTTCCTTACTCTGTTCTCTTCTCTTCAGGAAAAGGGATATCCCTTTTCCTTCATTCTTAGTTCATCTGATTTGTGTGGTTAACACACTATTACAGGGGCTTTTAGAAGCACGGGTGTGACCCAAGTATGGTGCAAAAAAAGCATCTTTCCCAAGTCAATGTTTTACTCAAACTTTTGCCTATAGTTCAAAGTTTCACTGGAATAATTAGAGAACAGATACTCTGCAGGTGCTAGCCTCTTAGAGAGTAGTTAAATCTAGACATTCAGACATTTTGGGAACCATCCTGGCTACTGACCACAGTCCAGCTAGAACCAGAATTGACAAAGGGGTTTTCAGAACCAAAATATGAGTAACAGGCAATGGTGAATGGTTGAATCTAGCTGTATGTGATACTGTATGAAGCTCTTTAACTACCTGTGAATGGGAGTAAATAAATCCTGGTTTAGGTCAAAAATTGATGATACTGGGTGACAGTCATTTACAGTTGAAATATAAAAGACTTCAGAAATAACTGTAACTTACATCCATTGATTTGCGTAAGATTATTAAGATACAGATCTTAGCATGAGATAGTAAGAGGAAGAGTTAGGCTCTAATCTAAATTCTTTTGACACAAAGAGATAAGCCCTTTAATATAAATTTAGAATGAGGAACAATTATTAGTGTCTCTGAATGTGAATTATTAAAGTTACATTTCTTCAGTGGAAAGATATGACTACTGTCTCAAAATGACAATGTTTGGTCCATGCTTGTGGCCATGTAGCCCCACCTCTACAAGATCTTATGAATCCATGATATCCAGAGCACAATGATTAACACCACTATTCACAGATTCATCTAAGATACCTTTGGATTCTAGGTCTGACTTATCCCTAGTGCTTCTCCACAGCTACAAGAAGTTGCCTTAGTAGATTATACTGGTTAAAGCTTTTGGTGATCTGGAATTCTCCACTGATCCTTGTGTGAGTTGCTTGGAAGGGATAGCCCTTGGCTTTCTTGCTTTGTGGTTACTAGCTTCAGAGCACTCTTGTAACATTGCTAGCAGCCTCATCTTGCAATCTGCATCATTTGTGAGAGATTCAACTTTTTAAAAAAAAATTCTTGTACATTTATTTATTTATTTATTTATTTATTTATTTATTCACTTGGCTATTTATTGTGTGCTTGTATGCACATGAATGCATGTGTTTGTGGGGAAGGTATATATGCTACAGCATATATGTAGAGGTCAGAGGACAGTTTGTAGGTGCCTGTTTTCTCTTTCTACTTTGTGGGCCAATGGGATTTGTCTTGGGTATCAGGACTGGTGGCAAGTACATTTACCTACTGAACTATCTCAGGAGCCCTGGTGTAGTCACTGGGGTAGGTGATTTAGGAAGTATAAGTGGTCAAGAAAGCAAGCCAATCGGAGAACAAAGGAAGGCAATAAAGAACAAATTGTCCTCCAGCTTATTGATTATTATTCCACAGTTTACTACTTAAGGAACTGAGGGATCATTCATTTAGGATAATTCTAGATACATGGAGAAAGGTTTTCTATGTTGTCAACCTAAGGAGCAAGTAGACTTGGATTTTTCCATTAAGTCCTATAAGCCATGGACTGAAGAACATTTACTTGAGTGGTTAATCCTCCAGTAATTCTGGCTTACTTAATAAACCACAGAGGCTGAAGGAAACACTAGAGCAAAGATTTATAAGCACTTACAGTTACAGCCCATTTACATGGAGATGTGGACATTATCAAAGTTGAACAGTGACAGTGGACTCAAGCTTGGTAATCTTAAAGCATTATGATTAGAATAGAGGAGGGAGAAGTAGAGATAGAGTAAAATATGAATCAAAATGTGAGTGTTTTTACTCTATATGAAGCTGATTGGTGGTAGCAATTGATAATCATCTTGTAAGAATCCCAAATCAGGATGCTTACTAAAACTCAAAACACAATTAAGTATGGATGCAAACATTTCCACTTCAAAATCAGGATTATTATCTACACCAATTCAGGGAAACTTTCATTTTTCAATAGCCCAAGAAAAATCTACTCCCTGGGCCTGCAACTTCAGTGCAAAACATGCCATGCTTTAATATAACCTTATTGTGTAGCTTGGATGCTATCTGAAGGTAATGGTAACCAAACATGCCTGTATCCACAGGATCCATCTCAACTTTTACACAGTGTTCAAAAAGTGCTTACAGATGAAATAATTAAGGAGTATATCAAAACATCAAGTCATGCTCAGACGCAACTTTAAATCTTTTGTGAAATGCTTCTTCTGGACACCCACCTAAAAAATTCTGAAGGGAACCCCTTATGTAGCTGACGCTCAGGTATAAGTCTTATACCTTGAAGTGCAGTCTCATACAGTGCACTTTCCAGTAGGAATAGATAATCCATTTTTTGCTTATATTTTTTCATGTGGATACAAGTTGTGTGTTTGTTTGTGTTCGTGTGTGTTTGTGTGGTATGTGTTTGTGTGTGTGTGTGTGTGTGTGTGTGTGTGTGTGTGTGTGTGTGTGTGTAGTGTGTATGTAAGCCAGATCTCAGGCATCTTCCTCAATCACTCTCCACCTTGTATGTTGAGGCAGGGTCTCTCTTGAACTCAGATCCTAACAATTTACCTAGTCTAACTACCTAGATTGCTCTGCCGATTTATTGTTTCTTCTTTCTGAGTACTACAGACAGGCTGCCCTGCCTACCCAGCATTATATGTGTACTAGGATCTGTATTCTGGCCCTTGTGCCTGTGTGGCAAACACTTTATCTGTGGAGTCACTCATTAGCCTATGAGGCAAGTTTTTGATAGACATTCAGTATCTTAAATTATAGACGAATTTTGATGTGGTGATAAGAGAAATACAGCAACAAGGTGTTTTCACACATCTCCAGCTCTGATCATATTATATTCATTGTCTCGACATCTACTTTGTTTTAACACAGCTTATATATTACTCTTATAATCACTGTTCTTTCTTACACCTTTTACTTACCCTTTTATTTTGAGCTAAGTCATTATATTTAAAGGCTGTCTCCTGAAACAATATAGTCGGTTTAGTAATACACCTACTCTGGCAACCTCTGCTTTTTAATTGACATTATTACTTCATTTGTATTTACCATAATCATTTATAGAGGAGAATATTTTTTGTCATAGTTTCTGTTTTGTACTCTGTTTCTCCATTTGTGTCTGCCAGGGACTAATCAACTCTTTATTATTATTTAAATCTCAGAACACATTTTGTGCATAGTGTATCACTCTCTCATGGTGGCTTTGAATTTCTTCCTGTCTCAGCCTCCGAGGGATGGGATTCCAAGTGTGTACCACCATATCTGGCTTTACATTTTCTTATATTGTTCTTAATTTCCCTATTGATTTTAGACTATGTTCCTTTGTTTCTCTATGGTTGCTTGAAAAACAATAGACATCTTTTCCCCCAAGTTTATGAATAATTAATAGTTTATTACTTTATATGAAATACAGGAAATTCCTGACAGTGAAATTTATTTCTCACCTTGTAGTTTGTGCTACTGTTGTTCAACATTTGTGCATACCTATGTTACACATCCTTCAAAATGCTATTACCACTTGTCTGTGTATTCAATCGTCCTTCAAAAAGTTAAAGGAAGCAATACAAGTTAATGCTGTATTCATCCACATATTTACCATTTTCAGTGTTGTCAAAAAAAAAAAAAAAACCTCAAGCTCTATTGCTAGTATTTTTGTTCATCCTCATGTACTTTTTTGATCAGTGTGAAGCAGGTCAACTTAGGACAAGAATTTTCACCTTCTGTTTATTTGAATCCTCATTTCTGAAACACACTTTGTGGATATAGTAATCTATGGTGACAGTTTCTTTCTCCCCATTTAAAAGAACCTGATCCATTGTTTCCTGGTTTCTTTTCTTTCTGATGAACAATCACTAATGCATAGATATCCTTCATGTATTCAGTCTTTCTGTGCTGGACATTTTACCTGGACATTTTAAGACATCCCTCCTCATCTTTAGGGTTTCATCATACAGTGCCCCTAGATATTGTTTTCTTTATATCTAAGCTGCTTAGATTCACTGAACTTTTGTATGTATAATTTAATTTTTACCAAATTGGAGAAATGTCTATCATTTTTCTCTTTGATGTCTTTCTGTCTCATTATCGTTTTACTCCCGCTACTCCAATTACACATATGTTAAACCACTTGATACTGTGTCATAGTTCACTAAAGCTCTGCTGGTTTTATTTGTTTATATGAACTATTTACTCTATTGTGATTTGCATAATGCAGTTCATTTTGTTGAAGTACATGTTTCAGTAGTTTATAGCTTATAGTTCACATACTTGAAACTGAAAGCACTAATTTCAGTAAATGCTTTATTTATCACAATCGCTCCTTCTCCTTCAGTTTTTGTATTCCTAGGACTAATTACTGTTAATCTACCTTCCTCTTTGTATATAACATGTCTTTCAATATTTAAATTTTATGATGGTTTCTTATCTCTTCTGAACACTTCTTATAAAAAGCTCTGCCAAGTTGCTTCCCCAAGTAAGTGCACTATTTTGTGTTCTCCACAGCAGTATGCAAAGTTTCAGATTTCACTGTATCTTATTGCTGTCCTGGAGGATGTGAGAGTGCTAGCATTGGTATTTTGACTTGTATCTTCCTAGTGGCAAAAGAGGTTGATCATTTTTCATGTGTTTATAAATCATTTGGACATTTTATTCATGGAAGTATATATAGATTGTTCATTTTAAAAACCTGTTATGGTTTTTGCTGTTGCTGTTGAGTTACAGAAGCTATAGAACTTTCAAATGTCATTTTGATGCCAATTCTAATAATAACACTTATCAGGTTTAAGACATTGAATGTATTACAGTGTCAGAGCTCATACTTAATGTTACATTCATGATCTTTGTTATGTCGCATGAAAATACTGAGTAATTGTATCTGGTTGATATGCAGCACCAGTTTTCTGGGGCCACACAACTCATAATTGGTAGAGCTGATATTTAAACCTTGGTCTATGAGATTCCCGAGCCTCTTTTGTGTGCATTCTGCCTTCTGTGGCTGTCACATGGACTTGTACAGATATTATAAAGCCACGCTGAAGACTGTGCCTTTCCTTGTGTGTACCAATCCAGGGGTTCTACTTCCTTGGTTCATGCCTTTCACCTAGATGCACAGGGTTTAGGACAAAAACAAACCCCGGACTGAAGCTATATGCATGAGTCTCACTAATGAATCCAATGTTCAAATGACAGCTTTTGGTTCATGATTACTTTCTCTAATAATGTCTAATTTATACATTTCTTACAGGTCCTCTAGGTTAATTTACCAGGGGGGGTAAAAGTGAATAAAAACCTATTAGTCTTTTTTTTCCTGGATGTTTCTATGAGGCGACATTAATAATGCATTTATAATTTCCAGCCTTTAACCTCTTGAGTTCTTCAAACAGAATTAAAAGAATCCTGAACTACTAAATAATTGCATTATGCAGCTGAATGGAGAAAGTGGGAACCTCTAAAATGGCACTAATCTATTTATTCTCCTCAAATTCTTAATGCTCAGAGTGGGGTGGACACTGTCATTAGAATGTATCTTGTAGCTTCTTTGGAAACTTCACAGGTGATTCTTCCACTGGCCTTCTCTAGACAACTGTCTAGTTCCCACCACAGGCTTGGGCTGCACAGATAAAGTGTACATATAGCTGACTGCATAGCTTTACTTTGCAAATACATTGTTTGAGGTTGTGCTTGTTTCTCCTTTTTTCTTTTACACTTGTCTGGTAATTGTCTGGGGAGTTCATGGAGTTATTATTCAAGGTATATTTAATTTTGTCAATGGCCTTTTGGCCCAACTACCCTGACTTGGTTTCAGGATAAAAGATTTTCCTATCCTTCTTTTGGACTAGGACTAATCCAGGCTAAGGATAACGTGTGGCATTGGTAGCCACCTTCAAATGGAATCTGGGATCAGTATTACTACCATAAGATGTCTATCCAGGGAATGATCAGTACTTTTTAAATAAGTACCAGGCCTATCATCCTCCTTGGAGTCCCGCTGAAGGAGTTCATGCAACTTTTCATGAAAAATATTCATAATATTTTCTATACATTCTTCTCACATTCCTTCTGATCAGCTACAGTATATTGTAGAACAGTTGAGAAGGACATGCAGTTTCTTATTTTTTAATAGAGCTAGAGTCTGTCCACAATTATACAATTCATCTAGAGTGCCAACAGATTTGTGTGATTTCAGTACATTGAAATGTATATGGGTCTTTTGGTGTGTGTGTGTGTGTGTGTGTGTATGTGTGTGTGATATTTATTTTCTTGGGCAACTTCTGCTGTGGGGCAAGTGTGGAATACAAAAATTATTTTCCCAAGTACTTTCCTAAGTATTTTCCCCTTTATAGGCACAGATGTATACACAATAGACAACTCACACATGCACACATGCACACATGCATGCACACATATTCTTTACTATTTCTGAATGCAAGCATGCTCTCTGATTAGAGTGCTGTTGAGGTTTGACCTACTGTTGCTAATGCTAGTTTGTTTGTTTGTTTGTTTGTTTATTTGTTTGTTTGGTGTTACAAGACAGAATTTCTTCATGTAGTCTAGAACTCTCTCGGTAGACCAGACTGGCCTTGAACTCACTGAGATCTGCCTGCCTCTACCTCCGGAGTGCTGGGATTAAGGTCATATGCTACCACTGCCATGTGCTAAGGCTAATTCTTAAATAATGGCTTAACACATTAAAAGGCAAATGTACAGATCCCCAAGAAGTTGTTATATTAAAATGAATTCCACTTTAATTAACATTTTACTTGTCCTGTGTCTCTTCAGTTCAACTGTAGACTACTGAAGACAGTATTCTTCCTCAGGAATTTGCTAGCAGTTATCCATGTTTGCAGTGCAACTCGTTCAAATTTTCAATTGTTCTCTATGAAAACACTGAGAATCTTCATTTGATACAGGAGTTCATAAAGGTTTGAATAAGTTTATTAAGGAGTTCAAAGCTGTGTGGCTAATAACAAGTCAGGAACTTAGAATCCCTGGATGTCTAACAACTAAGCTTAAGTCAACTTCCTTAGAAATTAGGGTTTTAGTTTTCTCATAATGCTGTTTGCATGATCTACCTCAATTTGATTTTGTATTTTGCTCGATAAAGAAAATAGAGAAATGGGGAAATGGAGACACAGACATTGAAATGCATGCAAAATAAAAGGAGAGAGAGAGAGAGAGAGAGAGAGAGAGAGAGAGAGAGAGAGAGAGAGATATTGATTCTCATTGTCTCAGTTTTCAAAGCAAAGCACATTATTGGTGTTAGGATAAATTATAGCTGCCTGGTCAGGGCTAAGTGAGAGCACTTCCATTAGAAACCCAAGAGAAGTGATTACAGGTGTCTGGAGAGAATGTTCATTGGATGCTATGTTTGGATTGCTCTTCTGTCTTAATCATAAAAGATCTGACCATGGAGTGGTGAAATTCTACTCCTAACATGAGCCAAGTAACTTTCATATTAGTATATCTTATGAAGCAAATTAGGCATCTAATAGCTCAAAGGATGATGTGGAAAGAAGTCAAATGTAGTATAGATTTCCCGGGAGACTTCAAAGTAGATCAAGTAACAGTAAAATAACATTGTCATAGAGAATGATTCTCATCAGAATATTTTTTCACTCCTATAAATAAATATCTCAAGCCAGTTCAAAAACTATTACAGGCCATGGTAGGTACAGTACAACACAGTTTCCCAAAAAGTTTGTTAGTGTTTTTTCCAGTTGCCCACAGCATATGACCAACCCATCATTTGAAGACAAGAAATCCACTGACACTTGAGAGTTCTCTTCATTAGTATCTAATGTTGTGTCCCTTTAAGAAAGACAAAAATACCAATGATAAAACTGTCCCTGTATCCTTGCAATCCTATAACTTGAACAATGTTTAAGTGACTTGTCTTGAAACTTGCAAGGTTTTTTCTCTCCAGCTATTCACTACCTGTGCGGTCAGGGATTCTCAGTCATAAAGACATGGAAAAAGAGGTATTTTTTGTAATTATTAACACAAGATGCTCTGTTCTCATTGAAGTAACTCTTGTAAAGTATTAAGCACCATATGGAGTTGGACTGTGTGCCATCAGGAAAGTCATTTATTTATGAGAACCAGTGTATGTAAAGCAATCACAAATTTGTACTTTTAGTTTTAAAATCACTGATACATTTTAAAGACAACCTGTGTTACATGCCCACACTAGGCACAATGGTAAATACTTAACATTATCCATCTCATTTTATCTTCACATAAAATCTCTTAAAGTAGCTTTTTCCATTTTATTACTGAGAAAAAAAATCTTGAAAATTAGAGATATTAAAGCCTTTGCTGAAGGAAGTGGCACTGTTACCTGGAAGAGACAGGGTTCAAATTTTCAGATTCTTTCTCTGGAACTCTTATTTTAAACCATGAAGAGGTTGAAGTGTGGATTGTGGTTCACTCTGTGAAAAAGCACTTAGCAAGAGGGCACTGAATTCAATCCCCAGCACTGCCAAAACCAACCAACTACAACGAAGAGATAGAACTGGGCAGTTCTAGGGATTAGGGATGGAGTTCAGTTGATAGAGTGATTGCATACCATCCAGAACACCCTAGGCTTGATTCCTGCATTATATAAACTGAGAATAATGGTCAAGCTTGCAATCTTAGCACTTGGAAAGTGGAGACAGGAGAATCCTGAGTTCAAGATCACCTTAGGCTCCAGAGAAGGGCAGAGCATGGTGGTGCACACTTTAATCCCAGCACTGAAAGGCAGAAGCATGTGAATCTATGTGAGTTGAGGCCAACCTGCTCTACATATTGAGTTCCAGTACAGCCAGGGCTACATAATTGACCCTATCTCCAAACAAACAAACAAAACAAAGATCATCATTGGCTATATTGAAAGTTATTTAATACTAGTGTGGGATACAGGAAACCCTGTCTAAAAACAAACAACAAGAACCCTGAACTACAATGAAATTAATTCAATATCATGGTTTTACAAACAAGGAAACTTTAGAGAAATTTCAGGATGGGTAAATGCTTATCTAGCTTGTGTGTGACAGTCTTGACTTCTGTGAAGGTGGAGCCCAACCAGATAGTCTGACTCATGAGGACTCCCAGGAATCACTCCCTTCTTCTTTTAGCCTCTTAAATAATTGCATACCCTAATGACAGACAAGAGTAGGGTGTCATTACCTGCGATGCTGAGCTTTTCAGTTTGAAAGAGAGGATCTGCAACACCGAGTTTCCTATAGCAGTCAGACCATCTGGTCTAAATGCATGTTGACATCACAAGGAATAAAACCTGAAACACAACAGAAATTATTCCCTTTGCAAAACAAATGCTAGAGGGAGAAATCACAGAGTAATTTTGCCAAATTTCTCAGCTATTCTCACAAGATTGTGCATGTTCATTGCTTGTAGCTGCAGGTTAGTACTGCCAGTCCCATGTGACAGCTAAGTACTGAATAACTGCCCCTTCAACCACAGAATTGCAGACATGAGGTGCCGGGCATGCCTGCCAGGACATGCTGCCCATTCTCTGACTGCATAAGCTGCCCAAGGCTTGTCTTCAAGCCATTTTGGCTAGTTGAGTCTAAAGTGACTGAGCGAAGCCTTCTCAAGAGGGGTCTAAACCGCATTGTAGATTTAGCTATAGTTTATGTTTCAGTTGGTTCAAACTATTGTGTTATTTATGCTGTTCTACTCACTAATTCTAATACCGCTCTAGAATATCTGGTCTCTAATCATGTCTTAGGGCCTTGGCTTTGCATCGAAGTCTACTATGGATTCTAGGAGTGTCTAGAGGAAGCTCTTTGTCCTCTTCTTCAGGTTCTTTGTCAGCAAACTGCAGTAATTGAAATGAATGACACCGAAGAACTCACCTTTTTGCTGTTATTGTTCTTTCCTCTTTTTTCCTTTCCTGTGTCTACTTGTGCTTTGTCATTGTCCTTTCCTCCTTTTTGGCTTCCTCTGTGACTGTCTTCACATGGCCCCTCCTTAGTACTGCAACACCTTCTACTATGGAGGCTGCCCCCTCTAGATTGGAAGAACCAGTTGTGCACATTTATTTCTGACTGTGAGAATCAGTTTTCTAGGTAGCTCGAAATCAGCCTTCAAGGGGGAATTTAAACTATATAATCTGGCACAAGTGACAAGTCAGAGCTATTACCTCCCATCCCACCCTGCAGGGCCCACTGATAAGCATTTGCAAGCTCACTGCCACCACTTTCAGAATAGATTATTAGCCTGACTACCAAGTTATTATTACCACAAGCAAACTAAAGTACATGCATACACACACCCATACACACGCCCACACACACACCCACACGCACACGCACACGAACACACACACACACACACACACACACACACACACACACACTCACATTAATCAGCTTTGAAAGAGTTCATCTAAGCTAGTACTTGGAGAAAACATTACAGTCAAGGAAAGAATGTAGGTAGATGAGGGAATGTATTGCATGCTGTTTAGTAGGAATACATTTTACTTTTCAACCCCCATTTTGTATAAGAAAATGGAGACTCAGCAAAACTAAGTAATTTGAGTAACTTTGCAGAATCAATAAGTGGCAGAAGCACATTGCTTAATATTAGCCTGTAAAGCCTGCATCATTTATGTTTCTGACCCATTCAGCACAGGATGAAAGTATAGTGCAAGTCCTCATGTTCACACACAATTCACCTAAGAACAGTTAGTTAGCAACAAGTTAGAATAGCATAGACCCAGAGGATTGGGTTCTTGGAGGATTTGAAACAGGTCCCATGGGATTTTGAAAAAGTCATTCCACAGGTAAATAGGAAGATGAGAAGGAAGGATGGTGAGTGTTCTTATGTAAATCAATGATAACTGTCTGTAGACATGGGGACAGTTCACAGTGTATACTTGTATTTAAATATCTTAGTGACATGTCCCACTATGTCAACTGTTGCTTTTATTTATCCTTGAAAATAAATTTATATTTCATAGCAGAAGTTACAAAAGGAAATTACTATGTACACTTCATGGTTTAATGCTGAGGCATACAAGTCTGCAATGGTCAGTTTGTTTTAAAATCTTAATGCAAACTAGTTAAGCTTAACTACTACCTTCTGTTCATAAAAAAGTAGAGGTTATTTAGGGCTGTAATATTACTCAAACTTCTCTGTAGGCTCTGTAACTTCTGTACTTGCCCTGAAGTAAAGAAGAACCTAAATTTAAGTTGACATTAAAACTATTATTTTTACATCTACCACCTAACAAACTTTGCAGTGCTGTGAGGAAAATGGACACCATTTTGGATGTGACCTCAGTACTACCTGTGCCCAAGACACTCTGCTATAGTGATATCCTAGACACTGGTATGTTTCAGCACGTCCTGGAAAGGGATGTTAATATACTTCCTCCTTTTAGCATTTCAGTGCTCTCCCCAACTGCTAATATGTAACAGAGGTGCTGGCCACAATGGGAGACCTCCAGGCAGAACATGGATGGCCTCTTCAAAGGCGCAGAAAAGGGGGGCCTCCGGAACCCAGCTGCCTCACAGATGGGGCTCGTTATCCACACCACCCTCCCACATTGAAGGAAGGCCAAGAAAGAGCCACAGAAAATTAGAGGCTTGTGCTGGAGTGGCCAGATGTCGAGACAACAGGGACATCCTGTCTCCATTGGCCTGGCCAGCGGTTTGAGTGTTCTTTCCTGTGGTGGACAATGTGGATGTTTTCTACACAGAGCAGAGGCCACAGAAGCTCTGTTAAGTAAAACATCAGAGAAAATATATGTAAAACAAAAATCGTAACATTTTTTGCTCCTTGATTCCCATGTAGATATATAGAGAGGTCAAAGCTGTAATATACATACAATTATTCTTTGATACTCTCTATTGTAACTACTCTTAGGTATAACATTTGATCAGGGCTATTTCAACATTTTACATTAAGTCCCAGAAACAACAATATCCCACAACTCCAAATAAAGAAGTAGCTTGCCTAACATCTGATGAATATAAGGGGCAAAGGTAAGATTCAGACTCTAGTAACTTTGACCCTGAACTACCTTCTTCCTTTATAACAGTGAGTTTTGGTATAATCCATATGCCAGGTGCCTCAGTGTCTCCCCTAGGAACTTTTTATTTCTGCAAATCCTCAGGCCTCACCAGAGAATTATTAAAGACTTAGTACTTCCAACTTTAACAAACCCACCATGTGATGGGATACATGCTAACATCTTGTAGCCCAATGCTTCTCTCACTTCAAATAGCTCCTGACATGACTCTCCAGGAGTTTTCTAGTCTCCTCTAGTTCCCTTTAACTGATGCTATAGTTTTTAAGAAAAGAGAAATAGAATTGTTTGTACAATGCATTGCAAGAGTTGGTTTTCCCCCAATGAAAACAAACCCCAGTGAAATGAGCACACAGCTCAACTTGGTATTATCTGGTTCAGTGACTACAGGTGTTGGGATGCAAAGAAGCAAGACTGCAGAACATTGCAAAACACATCGAGGCAAGCAAATTTCTGTCTTGACTTCCTGAGTTCATGAACCTTGAGCAGGATTTCCATTCTACCATCCATGCAGCACCTGGTGAGTGATAAAGGCCTTATACTTCCAGATTATATACTAGGTGAAAGACTGTATTTCTACCATCTTCACCAAACTGAATAAACAAACACTGATGAAATGATATCAGTAGATATGTTAACCAGCTTCATATAATCTTTATATAACATATATTTATAGACCAGTGCATAACATTGTGCCCCATAAATATATACAATTAGTAGTTCTTAGTTAAAGACATTTTAAATAAAGAAACAAGGAGGACAGAGAAATGGCTCAGAGGTTAAGAGCACTTACTGTACAATCATGAAGGTGGGGGTTTAGCTCCTAGAAATCCTAGCTCTGAGGGAGCAGAACAAGATGAAGAAAGGAAATTGCTAAGGCTTGCCAATTTCAAGCATAAACAAGACTATGACCCCAAGTCTAGAGATAAACCCTGCCTCAAAAGAATAGATTGAAAGAAAGATATTCAATGTCCTTTTCTACATGTGTGCACAGGTGTGCACACATATAAACACATATGTCCATACACATGCATAAATAAATTGTTTTTAAGAAAAGAAACAAAACCTTCATAAATCTTTTCCCAATGGAAATGCATGTGCCTTTTTGGACCATAATAAGTGATAAATGTAGACCCAGCAGTAGTGTGGTTCTTCTCTGATACTGTGACTTCTTCTGATTGGGAACTTTTTCTTTCTTTTTTCTTTTTTTTTTCAAGACAGGGTTTCTCTGTGTAGATTTGTGCCTTTCCTGGAACACGCTTTGGAAACCAGGCTGGCCTGGAACTCACAGAGATCCGCCTGCTTCTGCCTCCCGAGTGCTGGAATTAAAGGCGTGCACCATCACCACCTGGCGGGAACTTTTTCTTATAGTTGTTTGAGGCCTTCTTTAAAATACCAAGTGTAGAACCTGGAGGTGGGTGGTTTTAATAATAACAGCAAAATTAGTGTTTAAAAGGCTAAAATACCTTGTAAAATATTGGGGGAAATAAGTATCAATAAAGAACTTGAAATGTGAGTTAAAATAATTTCAGGTATTTCTTGATTGCTAGCTTGTGTCTGAGCAATGGCAAACACCCAATGCTGCAACAGAATGAAAGCCATAGGACTACTGAAGAAGCTGAGATGTAGGAAGATGATTGATGGAAATTGACCAGGGGACCTAGTGGGCATCATACCAAGAGGTCTTTTTAAAGTAATGCAGCAGGCACAGGTCTCCTGGAGTGGTTGTTAATATAAAGGCTCTCTGCATTAACATGTTGTTTAGTTACTGATAGAGCCTTGTGGAAGCACAGAATGAAGGATTGTGTTAGGAGAACTTCACTCTCCCACATCATAATGAAATCACTGGTTGACTACAGTATTTGTGCTGAGTTTCAGGGTTCCAAAAGGCATTTATAAGTAGGATGGAATCCAGAGAAACAAATTCTATCTCATGAGAAGCAATGATAGTACTCAGAGATGTTTCCAGTGGTAGATGAGTAGCATAAAGAAGAGTGGACTGTCCTTAGCTCCAAACAGATCCATCTTAAAGCATTTATAGCTTTAAGAATTAGGAGGGAAGGTTGCACCAAATGTGAGAACATCCAAAATAGCAATATTTTCATGACTTTCATCATTGGTATAGAAGGCCAATTTATATAAATCATATAGTCGCTTTTAGTATTTCCAGTATGTAACCCTTTATGTTTTCAGAACTTAATTCATGGACCCATGGTGAATCTTGCAGGTAGATCATAGTATAACATTAGAAGAAATAAAAATAAAAAAATCCACATCTTTAGCATATGGTAAGTAAGAGGCTCCTACACAATGAAGGCCATGTAACATGTCAGGCACCATGCTGGAGATGTGCCTTTTTGGATGGGTTATCCATACAGAACTTCAAAAGCTTCCATCAGTAAGGCTGGTGCAGGATTCTCGTACTTACTCAATGATAGCTTTCACATATTATAAGTTTGGACTAGGTCTGTGATTCTAACATGGCTGGCATGCCTCCTTTCCTGAAAACAGGCCCAAAGCACTATTTTTAAAAAATGGAGAATAGAGAAAAAAAAAACTATTTCTATGGTAACTGTGTGTGTCTACTGTGTCTGTCCTTTTATCTCCTTTTACCATTGTTCCCTCCTTAAGACAACCTGATATTAATCACTCTTGTATTACAGATGAGATAACTTAGGACATATTTGGTCTTAAAAGATTGAATCAAATGAGTCCAAATGACAAGAGACTCCAACTTCCCTGCAGAAGTCCTTATTTCTCTATTCTATCAATAAGACTCAGCTAACAATGCTGAGGATAGATCCTCAGTTACATTTGTCAGAGACTGATCTGGTCAATTGAGTTTGTCCTGGGTCCCAGGAACCTGTAGATCAGGTCTAAAGAGTTTAGATGAGGGATCTTAAAATGACTTGAAGTAAGCATCCTGGGCCTGCAGCATGTTCAGGCTGTGGGGTTGGGGACTGACTCATTTTAACTTGGTTTGAGCAGAGAGGGGCACAATGAAATCTCTAAGAAATGTCATAGTTGCCAAGACCCTGAAGATATGAATTCTAAAGTCAGAAGATCTGTCTGAACACAGGCACTGATCGATCATGTCCGCATGCATAGCAGCAACAGGAAAGTGCTGGCTCAAAGAAGGACACAACACCACTAGGAGATACTCAATAACATGGTTTGCCATTGAGAACCCTGTGCCCAGAACTGGAACACAGGGTACCAGGATTTACCCAGGCATTCATTTCAAGTAGTTGTATTAACAGAATCAATAAAATCAAGGTGACAAAGAAAACAGTTTCATGGTTGAACTTAGGAATTTCACTGCAGAATCTAACTGGTGCCAGTGGTGAGGTCATAGAAAAGTTTATGAATGAAAGGGAAAGGCACCAACACTGGGATGTTGAACTTCAAATTCTTAGAGCTTCAATAAATCTGTAGATGAACCCGGGCGGTGGTGGTTCATGCCTTTAATCCCAGCACTTGGGAGGCAGAGCCAGGCGGATCTCTGTGAGTTCTAGGCCAGCCTGGTCTACAGAGAAAGATCCAGGACAGGCACCAAAGCTACACAGAGAAACCCTGTCTTGAAAAAAAACAAAACAATAAAAAATAAAAATAAATAAATACATAAATAAGTAGATAGATAAATAAATAAAAAATGAATAAATCTGTAGATAAAAATATTGAAGTCTATTCTCACTCAAGGCCCATCTGTAGATCAGATTTTGGTGATGGCACTAGACAGGAATTGGAAAGCCAAATCCTATCAATGCAGTCCACCTCTTAGGGTAAAGTAGAGGTTTAGTAGAAGAGAGCCACTCTCTCGTGCCTTTGTGCTACAATGGCAAGGTTGAATGGATTATGAAACAGAGTACATGCAGAACAGAGCATTGCCTCTTTACTACCTGACTCTTGAGAGCAACAGTCAACTCTGGCCCACAGGAGAACTGTTCTTTCTACCTCTAGTACCTAGGTTCTCCCTCCCATTCTTATCTTCCCTTGATTTCTTTCCCTTTTGATTCCCTTTATGAACTCAGAGACCAGTCTGCAAACATATGCTGTCTGGGATCCCATCCTGCTCTGCTACTTCTCTATGGTGTGAGCTCGGGCAAGCTCCTAGCGTTATCCAAGCTTGAGTTCTTGCTGGAAAAGGAGATCAAATAGATCTACCTCACAGTGTTCTTCTGGGGGTGGCATGAGATACTCCATGGAAACTGCCTAGAAAGTGCCCAGTGAGATTAGTGTTACAATGGCTTAGCTTTTCTCCATTTATCCTTCTGGGAAAATGTCCACTTCCATGCTAATTATTTAGGACTTTGGCATTTATTAGATCGTGGAGCAACAAATGGCAAGCCCATGCTCAAAAATTATTGGACAGGAAGATGTCTGGAGAGTGAGAAAGTTGGCTAAATTCACTACAGCCCAACCTATTTTCCCAGTGCTAAAAACAGTCATGTGCCACACCCTTTTGGGGGCAGGAGCTATGGGCTCCAAGCCACAGGGTGGACTCAGGCTGCTTCCACTGGTTCCTTCCTCAGGACAATGAATCCAGAGAGCACACAGATGCCTGAGCTAGCCAGAACAGACATGCTCTCAGTCACTGGCTGTCCTCTTTGTGTTAATCAGAAGCAGGCATGCTCTGGTGAACAGGCTGCTCAGGAGCAAATACAAATGCCATAGCCTGGGGGATAGGTTGAAGCTCTCCACCCAAACCACAGATCACTCTCCTCTTCCATTCTCCATCACAGGAAGTCTCAGGCTTCAGACCCATAAGTCTGCAATGCATCCGTTCCCCCATCTCGGCTCTCCTCCCTAGCCATGGGGGTGTAAATTTCATTACACATCCCAGGAGGCATTTTAATTTTTTTTTCAATGAACATCTGGCCCAAGAGACCTCTTAATTAAAACCACAGAGCATAATTATTGTCACCTAAGCTTTCCACTTATTGTTTATGATTGCTATGCAGAACACACTTCCCCCACACACTCTCAGTCCCCCATATCTATGGATTCCTTTCAGAATGGCTAGTCCCTCTTTCTGAGCTTTTCTTCCTTTTTGATGAATCTTATGTCCCAAGTATGTTTCTCCGTGGAGTTGGAGGTCTGGGATCCTGATTACTACTAGGGTTTCCAATTGCTTATTCTCCCCCTGGCCTTTCTGAAAGGATCCATTGAGAAAGAGGTCATGATTAAAGCCCTCAGAACAAGCAAAGTGTAATTGAAGCAGTGTCTGGCGCCTCTCAGCTTAACCCCCCTCCTCATAAACCTCAGCCAGACACAGCAGGCTGCAGACCCTTTTTTAAACCTCTGCAAGGGAAATGAGAAGTGTGAAGTTGGGGGAGGAGGCTCTTGGAGTCCACACAAACCTAGAATACAGGATGCTAAGAGGACAGATGCCTGACATGTGATGAAAAAAAACTTGAGAAAAGCCATGCAGAAAGAATTACATCAAACTCGTCACAGAAGGTAGAGGTGGATTACATAGCATGTCCTCCAGTGTATTGGTGTTGTATACATGCAACTCAAATGTTACACTTTTGTTGGGAATGGGTATCTCAATAGGGTGGTAGGAGGAAAGTGGGCTTGTGAATTCAGGCCTTGAATCCGTATGTCCATCTCCTCATACCCTGACTGTATAAATCTTGGAGAAGTCCTAATGGGAACTCCATTTTCTCAAAGGGATTCCCTTGCAAGTCCTGAAGAGAGGTCAAGAAACTGATGTGTTCAGAACACATTCCAGATTCTGTGAGGAAAGAGGCTCCTTCATTGTAAATGTCTGTCTTTTCTGTCAAGTCCTAGGTAAAGAGGAATGGAGAGCTGGGAGGTCCCTGCCATATGACTTGTGTCACATAATTATTACAGCAGATGGCTCTGTGTAGTTGTACATACAGCTGCATTTTGTGACGGTATACACAAAGGCAAATAAACTAACATATATAAACATTAATATATGCAAACACTTATGCATACACACATGTGCATTGGTGGCCCTACAATAATAAAACGTGTAAGCCATATATGTCACCACTTAAGGAAACAGTTGCTAAGATGTGGATATTACTAAGAAGTAAAGGAAGCCTCTTTTGAAAGTTATTTGCCACTGTTACTGTTGGAAATTGATAAACGCACAGTGTTGTTGTGATAGTTTAAATGTAAACAGTCCCCACTAGCTTGTGTTTGGACAACTGTGTCCCAGGTGGCCATGCTGTTTGGGGAAGTGATGGAACCCTAGGAGGCAGAGCCTCCTCACTGGAGAAAGTGGGCCACAGGGGTAATGGCCTTATGAATTAATGATGGATTCCAATTCCTGCCAGGGTCATTTTCTGCTTCCTGATTCGCAGAGAGGAGAGGAAGCCATATAGCAAGTTCTTTCTGTATCCAGCAGGAACCTAGCTAGTCTCCACTAAAGTGCCTTCACTGCTGTGACAGGTAATCTCTTCAACAGTGGGCTACAAGAAATTCTTCCTCCCTTAAGTAGCTTCTGCCATGCATTTTGTCACAACAATAAGAAAAGTAACACACAACTGTATAAAATGAGAGTCATGGGACCATCATTCATTGTCCCAACAACACAGGCAGTGTACAAGCACAAAGCCAAAGTTCATAGGTGTGAACTATGATATATATGTATATTGTAGACAATGTGATTCAGACAAGCAAATGATTTATATCTGCAATACCAACAGTTTATAATGCCAACATATTAAAATAGTGCATTAAAAAGCAAAATGTGAAGTTATATGCCAATGTATAAATGAACAGTTATCAACCATGTAAAACAGACTGGAAAGGAATGCATCATTATATTGAGTTTAATCTCTGGATTATATTTTTAAATATTTCATTATATACTTTGACATTTCTACTTAGCCTTGAGCATGGCATGAGACTTGAGACTGAATCTTGGTTCTGTTACCTAGCAGTCTGGGGTGTTAAGAATATGGACTGAAGTTCCAGAAGAAAAGTCACCCCTATGTTAAAGATTCTATAAGGCTGATAGACCAATAGGACTTCCTTGTTGTAAAAGTTGGAATGTGACAGATCTAGAGCCAAGCCATCTTAGCTATCTTTAGCTATCTTAATGGCCTTTCATTGCTCACCTCAGTATCTGACCTAATGTCCTTAGACTATCAGAAGAGCCTTTTGAAATGTATTAACAGAACACTAGCTTCAACCAACCCCCAACTCAGAATATTATCAGATAGTATGTAAAACCAACAGCAGGAGTTTTTCCACCTTATTGTAATTTGCCTGCCTGATATTCCCACCAATATATTTGAAAAGTGAGTGGATTTATGACTTTCTTTTGTTCTGTAACTATAAAAATGCCATAAAATTGTTACCACATTGGAACACGGTATTTGGGCAACGTGAAACTCTGCTCCTGGTACATGGCCACTCATATCTAACTGTAAGAGTATGTTGTCTTTTCCTTTCTGAGGCAAGAGCTCTTTTGTGCTTGCAGCTTAAGGTGCTGTTTTCCAACTCTGAAATTCCTCCCATGTAAAAATAAATACACCGATGATGTCTCCATGATGGGAATTGAAGGTTGAAACAAATAATGTTTAGCAAGAATATATAATGGTATAGCTTATTGTGTCTTTTTGTGAAAAGCAAAGTGGGAATTGGGATTTGGAGAGCAGCAGCCCAGCAGAGACACCAGAAGCGGGTTGACTGGGAGACGGGGACTTAGCCTTGTCAGCTGCTGTTGCGGCCTGGCAGCCCTGCGCCTTCCCTTATCTTTGTTCACAAACAAACAAAGGGTCCCACAGTGAAGCTCCACAGGGACCATCTGCTTTCCATTCACCACCCACTTCTGCTGTTTTTATGGCTCAGGTTCCATTATCAGCCTTTTCTCTCTGATGTAGGTAGAAATCAGGCTGAAGTAGCCACATGCTTTTCTGTGGTGAGATTTAGAATCCAGCCTCCCATGTGCATTGAAAAAAATCATCTGCCAGGCTGGGGAGGAAACCATTGGGGGCAGCAACACCTGGAAGAGGGCTGGAGGCATTCTGGCCTGTAAAGCAAAAAGCTCAGTGGACTGGGCCAGAGCCAGGAATTTTGCATTGGAAATAAAGGGCTGTGTTCTGGCTTCATTTTAATGGACATCCAAGTGGAGGCCCGTGAGTTCCCTCTTCTCTCAGCTCATTCTTACTCTCTCTATTAGTTTACCTATATGCTCAGAGACATTTTCAGGTATCTGCCACTCCCAGGAACTCCTGTGGTCACCATGCTCTTCTGTAGTGCAGAGGTGAGAATTATATAAAATGACTCCTACAACATGGACTTTCTCATCTTGCCAGAGATTTTATATAACTGGTGTGACACTGTATTCCCAGCATGATATGTAGGATCACAGCATTTGATATCCCCACAAATGAAGTTAGCAAGTGGCCTGCTCCAGAAGAGCCAAAGGCAGTTAAGAGCCTGAATCGGATAGCTTGGGAGAAGTGAGTTGTAGTTGGTGGTTAAGGCAATCGCATTAGATAGGACAGGCATGGCTGCAAAGTTCCAAGTGCTCTAGATCCATCTATTCTTTCCAGGTTCCTAAGAAGTATGCAAATCCCTTCTGCATAAGCAAGATAGTTGTATAGCCTGATCTGCTTAAGGGGTCCCCTAGCAGTAGGATCAGGATCCATCCCTGATACATGAGTTGGCTTTTTGGAGGCTACTACCTACAGTGGGACACCTTGCACAGCCTTGATGCAGGGGGAGGGTCTCGGACCTGCCTCAACTGAATGTACCAGGCTCTGCTGACTCCCCATGGGAGGCCTTATCTTGT
>CABHPP010113554.1:0-13592 GCA_902168425.1 Peromyscus attwateri
GATGATCATGTGCTATTTATTCTTTCAGTTTGTTTATATGATGGATTATATTGACAGATTTTTGTATGTTGAACCATCCTTGCATTTCTGGGATGAAGCCTACTTGACCATGATGGATGCTTTTTTTGATTTATTCTTGGATTTGGTTTGCCAGTATTTTATTGAGTATTTTTGCATCAATGTTCATGAGGGAGAGTTGTCTATAATTCGCTTTGTTGCATCTGTGTGGTTTGGGTATCAGGGTAATTTTTGCCTCAGAGAGAAAGAGTGTGTGGCAATGTTCCTTCTGTTTCTATTGTGTGAACAATTTGCTGAGTATTGCTATTATCTCTTCTTTGAAATTCTGGTAAAATTCCATGCTGAAACCATCTGGCCCTGGGCTTTTTTTGGTTGGGAGAGTTTTAATGACTGCTTCTATTTCTGTAGGAGTTATAGGTCAATTTAAAATGTT
This sequence comes from Peromyscus attwateri, assembly GCA_902168425.1. Lineage (NCBI taxonomy): Eukaryota > Metazoa > Chordata > Mammalia > Rodentia > Cricetidae > Peromyscus > Peromyscus attwateri. The sequence continues at coordinate 452 of CABHPP010113554.1, forward strand.
TATCTGGTCTTGATTTAATTTAGGTATCTGGTATCTATCCAGAAAATTGTCCATTTCTTTTAATTTTTCCGATTTTGTGGAGTACAGGTTTTTGACGTATGACCTGATGATTCTCTGGATTTCCTCATTGTCAGTTGTTATGTTTCCCTTTTCATTTCTGATTTTGTTAGTTTGGATATTTTCTCTCTGCCTTTTATTTAGTTTGGATTAGAGCATGTCTGTCTACTTGATTTTCTTAAAGAGCCAACTCTTTGTTTCATTGATTCTTTGTACTGTTTTCTTTGTTTTTATTTTATTGATTTCAGCCCATAATTTGATTATGTCCTGGCATATACTCCTCCTGGGTGTGATTTCTTCTTTTTGTTCTAGAGCTTTCAGGTGTCCTGTTAAGTCATTAGTGTGAGGTTTCTTCAAATTCTTTATGTAGGCACTTAGTGCTATGAACTTTCCTCTTACTACTGCTTTCATAGTGTCCCATAAGTTTTGGTATGTTGTACATTGATTTTCATTGAATTCTAGGAAGTTTTTAATTTTTTTCTTATTTCTTCCTTGACCCAGTGGTGATTCCAGTGAGCATTGTTCAGTTTCTATGACTTTTTAGACTTTCTGTAATTTGTGTTGTTATTGAATTCTAACTTTAAGGAATGATGGTCCAATAAAATACAAGTTATTCCAAATTTTTTTGTATCTGTTGAGATTTGCTTTGTGACTGAGTATGTGGTAAATTTTAGAGAAGGTTCTATGCGGGCTAAGAAGAAGGTATATTCTCTTGTGTTTGAGTTGAATGTTCTGTAGATGTCTATTAAGTCCATTTGAGTCATAATATGTGTTGGTTTCTTTATTTTTCTGTTAAGTTTCTGTCTGGCAGACCTCTGTTTTGGTGAAAGTGGGGAGTTGAAGTCTCCCACTATTAATGTGTGGGGTTTGATGTGTGATTTAAGCTTCAGTAAAGTTTCTTTTACATATGTTTGTACCCTTGAATTTGGGGCACAAATGTTCGGAATTGAGACTTCATCTTGATGGATTTTTTTCTGTGATGAAAATGAATGTCCTTCTTGATCCCTTTTGCTTAATTTTAGTTTGAAGTCTGGTTTTTTTTTTTTTTTAGATATTAGAATAGCTACACCAGCTTCCTTTTTAAATCCACCTGTCTGGAAAGACTTTTCCCAGTCCTTTATTCTGAGTTAGTGTCTGTCTTTGAAGTTGAAATATGTTTCTTGTATGTAGCAGAAGGATGGATTCTGTTTTTATATCCATTCTGTTACCCTGTGTCTTTTCATGGGCGAATTAAGTCCATTGATATTAAGGGATATTAATGACCAGTGATTGTTAATTCCTATTATTTTTTTGGTGATAGTGTTGTGTGTTCCCTGCTTTGGGGTTTGCTGGTTTGGGGTTATCTATTGCCTGTGTTTTCATGGGTGCATCTAACTTCCTTGAGTTGGATTTTTCCTTCTAGTGCTTTCTGTATGGCTGGATTTGTGGATAGGTATTGTTTAAATCTGGTTTTATCACGGAATATTTTTTACTTCATCTATGGTGATTGAGAATTTTGCTGGGTATAATAGTCTGGGCTGGAATCTATGGTCTCTTAGTCTCTGCTTTCAGGACTTTCTGGCTTTCAGAATCTCCATTGAGAAGTCAGAAGTTATTCTGATAGGTCTGCCTTTATATGTTACTTGGCATTTTTCCTTTGCAGCTCTTAATATTTTTCTTTATTCTGTATTGAATATTGGTTTGATTATTATGTGGTAGGGAGACTTTTTCTTGGATCCAGTCTATTTGGTATTCTGCAACCTTCTATCTTCACAGGCATGTCCTTCTTTAGTTTGGGAAAGTTTTTGTTTATGATTTTGTTGAATATACTTTCTGTGCCTTTGAATTTGTATTCCTCTCCTACTTCTATCCCTATTATTCTTAGGTTCAGCTTTTTCATGGTATCCCAGATTTCCTGGATGTTTTATATTATGTCATTTTTGGCTTTGGTGTTTTCTTTGACTGATGAATCCATTTCCTCTATTGTATCCTTCATGCCAGAGATTCTCTCTTCCATTTCTTGTATTCTGTTGGTTATGCTTACATTTGTAGTTCCTGTTCATTTACTCACATTTTCTATTTCCTGCATTCCCTTGGTTTGTATCTTCTTCATTGTTTCTATTTCAATTTTCAGGTCTTGAACTGTCTCCTTCACCTGTTTAATTGCTTTTTCTTGGCTTTCTTTAAGGGATTTATTGATTTCTTCCAGTTTTTTGTTTGTCTTTTCCTCAAATTAAGGAAAAATTTTCATTTCCTTTTGAAAGACCTCTATCATCTTCTTAAAGTCATTTTAATATCATTTTCTTCTGTTTCTTCTATGTTAGGATGTTCAGGTGTTGCTGATGTAGAACCACTAGGTTCTGGTGGTGCCATATTGCTCTTTATGTTGTTGAATGTATTCTTGCACTAGCATCTTCCCATCTCTTCCTCCAATTGGTGCAAATGGTGTCAGGGAGCTACTCTTGGTCCAGTTGGAGCTGGTGGAGTCTGTGTGTCAGGGAGTAGCTGTGGTCTCGAAGGATGAGTGAATATGGGGGGTAGAATGGGGCTTGTAGATTACAGGGTCTGGTGAGGGATGGTGGTAATCTGGCCTGCCTGTAGGAGTCCTGCCTGCTGGCCTGCAACTGGTTTTGTCTCTGGGCCTAAAGCCTAGAGGCTGGGGTGATCAGCTAGGGGAACAAAGACTAACTTCTTCATCCAATCAGAGCTGGTGGAGTATGTGTCTCAGAGATCAGCTGTGGTCTTAGAGAACATGTGGGTTTCGGGGGTAGATTGGGGCTTCTAGGTTAGAGTCTGGTAGGGGATGGTGGTAGTCAGGCCTGCCTGCAGGAGTCCTGTTTGCTGAACTGCCAGTCTGAATCTTTTTATTGGGGAATTGTGACCATTGATATTGAGAGATATTAATAACCAATTATGGTGATATTTTATTTGTACTGAAATGTGATTTTATTTGTATGCTAATAAATAAAGTTGTCTGGGGGTCAGAGCTAATAGCAAGCCATAGCAGAAGCTGGGTGGTGGTGGTGCACACCTTAAACCCAGCACTTGGGAGGCAGAGCTAGGTGGATCTCTGTGTGTTCAAGGATACAGCCAGCATTGGAGACACATGCCTTTAATCTCAATACCAACCATAGAAGACCTGGAGGTCTGTACAGACAGGCAGTGATGAGGAGGTCATGTGGTTGGGTTTACAACCAATGAGAAGGCAGAACAGAAAGTCAATAAAAAGGACAAACACACAGGAAGTAGGTCTCTGGTTGAGGGAAGGACAGCAGCAGCAGGAAGGGTAAGGAGGTTTTTAGTCTCAGCTCTTAGCTATTGGTCTGACCTCTTGGCTTTTAACTCTGTATTTGCTCTGTGTTTCTTATTTAACAAGACGGTTACATCTACAACCAGTGATTGTTATTTCCTGTTATTTTGTTGTTTTTGTTTTTGGAGGTGGTGGTGGTGGTGATGGTGGTGGTAGTAGCAGTAGTGTATGTATGTGTTTGTTTTCCCTTCTTTTGGTTTTGCTGGTGTAAGATTATTTACTTCCTGTGTTTTCATGGGGATAGTTATCCTCCTTGTGTTACAGTTTTTCTTTTTGCACTTTCTGTAGGACTGGATTTATAGATAGGTGTTTAAACTTGAATTTATCATGGAATATCTCACTTTTTCACATATGATGATTGAAAGTATTACTCAATATAGTAGTTTGGGCTGGTATCTGTGGTCTCTTAGAGTCTGCAGCTCATCAGTCCAGGATTTTATGGCTTTTGGAGTTTCCATCAAGAAGTAAGCTATAATTCTAATTGGTCTGTCTTTATATATTACTTGGATGTTTTTCCCTCACAGTTTTAGTATTTTTTCTTTGTTCTATGTATTTGGTATTTTGATTGTTATGTGACAAGGTGACTTTCTTTTCAGGTCCATTCTATTTAGAGTTCTTTATGCTTCTTGTCCATTCATAGGTATCTTCCTATTTAGGTTAGGAAAATTTTTCCTTTATGATTAGTTGGAAGCATTTTCTTGGCCTTTGAGCTGGGATTACTCTCCTTTCTCTATTTCTGTTGTTTTTAGATTTTGTCTTTTCACAGTGTCCCAGATTTCCAGGATGTTTTGTGTCAGAATTTTTTTAGATTTAAGATTCTTTGACTACTGTATCTATTTTTTTCTATTGTATCTTCAATGCTTAAGATTCTCTTTTCCATCTCTTGCAATTTGTTGGTGAAACTTCCCTGTTCAAATTCCTAAATTTCTCATTCCTAGAATTCCCTCAGTTTATATTTTCTTTATTTGTTTTATGTCTACCTTCAGGTCTTGAATAGATTTTTTCATTTTCTTCACTTGTTTGTTTTTATTTTCTTGGCTTTCTGTAAGGTATACATTCATTTTTCTAATTGTTTGGGTTTTTTTCCCCCATGGATTTTTTAAGGGATGTATTCATTTCCTATTTCAGGACTTCTATTATCTTCATATAGTTGGCTTTAAGGAATTTTTCTTGTGCCTCAGTTATGTTGGAATATTTAAGGCCTGCTGTGGTGGAATAGGGGAGCTCTAGTGGAGACATACTGCCCTGGCTGTTATTGTGTTATTATCCTGGTGACTAGGCATCTGGCTTTGAGATGTTTATAGGTCTAGATGATGATTTCTGGGTTTGTCTTTGTTGAGTGGGTGTTTTAGTCATTGGTTTCTATTTCCTCTCTTGATTTTTGGAGAGTGTATGCTGTGTGCTGCCTGTTGTACTGACCTGCTCAGCTGGTGAGTTCACAGCAACCTGCTGGTGTTGTAGGATGGGATACAGTGATGAATGGGGGAGTTTAAGAGGAAATGTTCTATGGGATCCATGGTAGATATGGGCATGGAGGAAGGGAGGATTTCTTTCAGTACTAGAAATGAGACTTAGAGATTGATCTGGGGGAACAGAGAGAGGAGAAGGTTTGAGGGCAGTCTGGTTTTCTCACAGGCATGACCTGTGGTTGAGCTGGAAGTGTCTGCTTGAGTTAGGGACTGGGACTCCTCAGGAGATGTGGACATGGGGGGAATGGGAGTGAAGCTGATGATCTGTTGCAGCCCTAGAGATGAGACTGAGGTATTGATTGGGTCTGGGGAACACAGAGAAAATAGAAGGTCTGAGGAAATCCTACCTGTTTTTCTAGCAGGCATGACCTGTGGTTGACTAGGAGGCTTGAGTTGGGGACTGGGAAATAGCAATGAGCGGTGTGGGGGAGATTAGGAGGGGAAGATCTGTGGAATCCACAGGAGATGTGGTTAGGGTGGAAGAGAGGCTGCAGCTAGTGATATGCTGGAGAACTAGGGTTGAGATTAAAGGATTGAGTTTGGGGGAACAGAACCTAACAGTTTTCAAATCATGTATTGTTGTCATCATTTCACTCATGTATTTGTCTTTTCTTGGACATCATTAGGCATTTGTTTCTATCTCCTTGAAATTTTTATTGGACTTTTCATTTTTTCTTTAATCTCTTTGAATTCTTTCATGATGTTTATGATTATTCTTCTAAATTTTGTGTCTTAGATGTCATCCCTGTGACTCTTCACTGGAAAACATTTCTTTTGGTCATTTGTATTGTTTTTGGTTCGGCAATGTGACCTGGGCATGTAGATCTATTTCCTTGGTTGTGTATCTGATGTAGAATTATAGTCTGCCTCAGGCTACATTAGTACAGCAACTACATGACTATAACAAGGCTTGAAATTGTAGAGATGATATGAATGAGTTTGGGTATTTACAGGCTTGCTAGGAAAATCTGGCATCTGAGAACCTGGATCTAGGTCTGGGAGTGTGTGCATCACTGAGGAAGGCTCAGGATACTTACCAGGGAAAGCCAGTAGGTGAACTGAACTTATAGAACAGGTATAGGGAATGTTAGGTACATTTCAGACTCGCATTTTAACTAGTATAAAATAAGATGAGCAAGAAATAATAATTGGAATACAAGTAAAGGAAATAACTCTAAATCCACACTGACACTCAAAGAACAAATGGGGCATAAGTTGATTTTCTGAGCATTGTCAATATTCCAGGAGTCATTGTTCATGATGGGAATGCAAAATCCTATTCTCATTCACCTGGAAATATACTGAGAAGTAAGCAAATAAAATGAACAATTTAAATGGATTAGACCTATGCAGAAACCTTAGAAATTGCAAAACAACAGAATGATGATAGTGTATGGGACGTCAGATAAAGTATTTAAGTGTACCTTCTTTGACAGAGCCATTATATATTGATACAGCCCTATGCATGTGACATTTAGAAGAAGGGAGTTCTTAGTCCCAGAAACAATAAGTCAAACTCCTAGAGTTTCCTCATGCCAGATCATATTTCCTTCATAGGCAGGGGAGGTGATCTGTTCTCAGCTTCCATTCTTGGAGTAGTGACTGTACTGCCTTAATTTATTATCTCATTTGACTATGTTTTCATGTTGTTTATTGAAGATTATTGAGTAATAATTCTGTAGATGTGAGATGACTCTAGATAAATACTTGCTATAAGTTGCTATTTTACATGTTCTCGTGAGGATATAACTGATCTTGACCTTATTTTAAATTTCCACATAGGTATATAAAATGTAATTAATATGTGATTCTGGTTATTCTATTCATATATATTTATAGAATACTGATTTTAAAACAAGAAATATTCAAGGCCTTAGATGATATCAGATCATTTTTTGACTAAGATTTATTTTTGTAAGAATTGGCTATTGCTAGATATATTATTATGAGAAATTGTTATAATAACATAATTATATTGGAAACAAGTATACTATTTTCCTTGCTAGATAACTTGTTAACCAAACATGCAAATACGTGATATCTAAAAATGGAATCACACCCTCTTCATTTGGGGCCATTGTTCACTATGCCTTCTAGTAAGAAATAATGTAAGTGAATAGTCAGGAATTTTGCCTCCATGGATCATGCTTAATGCAACCGTAGTAAATATTCCAGGCCTCCCCTTCTGTGAAGCAGACCTTATAAAACACTCATAGATAATCTAGATTTCTTTCTGTGGGGCATGCCTTCTACAACAACAATAGGTATTTGAGATCTCTGTGTTTATAAGATGTATCTTCTGCAACAGTAACAAATATTCTTGATCTTTGCTCACCTGATATATTCCTTCTACAACAGTAATAGGCATTCAAGGTTTCTGTTTCTGTAGGGTGTGCTTTTTACAACAGTAGAAAGTATTCAAAAGCTCTGCTCCCATTGGATTCTCTTTCTGCTAAGGAAAGAAATTTACCCACACTACGAACTTATAGGAATAATAATATTCCTGATATTGTTTCTATTTTTTTCTTCTACTAGCCTTTTAAACCTGCTTAGTGGAAGTCATACTTGTAATTTCTGCATGGATGAGCTAATAGCCCTATGACTTTTGTCAGTCTTAAAAACTACAAAGTCTTAATCAATGGAAGTTGAAGGTAGAGTTTCAATTTGTCTTATATCTTCTTGCCCTCCTAAAATTAGAGGATGCAGTTTGACAGTGTAGTTGGCTTCATATCCATCCATCAATTATCTACTATCAAATAACTCTAGCTTTGGAGTGTTAAGATGGAAGAGCAAGACATAGTAGGAAAGAGAATACACAAATGATGCTGTTAAGAGAAACAGTCTTTCCTGAATGTTCCTCATTAGTTAGGCATCCTTTCTATTGTCGACTGAAAGATTGGCTAATTATAACATTTCTCTCCTTTGTTTCTGCCTATTGAGTATCCAGTAATCCTATTCCTGACCTGCTAGATTCCTTTGGTAATCAGATTCAGTATATTGTCCACCAAAAGTCTGAGATTCACAGATAAACCTCAACAGGCAATAGGAATGGAAAGTTCCTATACTAAACTTGGGCTTGGAAAGCAGGATCCATCTACAAACATATCTCTTCATCACAGGAGTCCACAGGAAAAGGTAATTGGAGCTTAAATTTCAGCAATCTTTATCATAAATAACCTCCATTACCAGTTTAATCATTTCATTTTATTGCTATAATGTGCCTTCTGATCTGTTGATACTCAAGTACCCAGAAGTCTGAAATGTCAGTGCTGCCTGAGACATATTAATATATGTAGAATTTTATATTCTTTCATACATGCTGGATTGGAGTTGATATTTTGACATGGTCCCTAGTGATTTATGATCACCTACATTTGAATACTGATATAATATATTCCCAGACTCTTCTTATAGATGTAGTAAACATCCTTATAATTTATGTTGATGTGAAATATCTGTCATTTCTTAGTGTATCACAGGTAAATTCCAAGTTAGAATCTTGTTATATAATTTAGCAAACATGGGATAAACAAAGATGGCAACTGCTGCTGGCACTTTCCTCAGAGCTCTGAGGAGTCTGGACCCATGAAAGATCTGAAAGGTGATGCAGCAGTAGAAAAGGACGCTGCAGAGTCTGCTATGGCTCCAGAACAACAAAGAAAAAAATGAGGTAAATCTTATCGGAAGATGCCTTTGAAAAGTAGACTCAGGAAATTGGAAAGTAAAATGGCAGAACAGAACCATGGGAGGTGGAGAATGATAACTCCATAATCTTCGCAGCCACGTTTCAGCGCACGGGGCCTCTGTGGCTCCCTGCCTGTGCTGCTTGCCCTACTAGAAGATAGAAAGCACTAGGCAGCTGTGCTGTCTGGACCTATTTCCACCAGCAGGCCTCCTGCATGGAGCTGCAGCTGCTGCTGCCCATGGGGCTTGCCCTGCTGAAGGAGTGTGGGGCAGTAGAGGTTCAACAGTCAGTGCATGGTAAGCCTCATGGCTGCATTGACAGGGTGTTAGGCAGCAGCCTGGAGCTTCAAGAGAAACGTGTCATTACTGAATAGAGTTGGTCCTAGGTCCACCAGGTAACACTCAGCTGGAGCCACTGCAGCTGCAGCCCATGCCGCTTGCCGTGCTGGGAGACAGAGTGCAGGGCTGCAGGCTACAAGCAATGACATCGAGCTCAACAAGCCTCAGAGTAGCAGACATGGACGGCAAGGGCAGGGAGCTGTGTGGCCGCTCTGCTTAGCAGCAATATCACCCTGATTCTGGGCAACACCAGGATACCTGAGACAGTGGTTCAGTATTTATGGTACTTGAGAAACCAGAAACTGTGGACCAGAACATCTCCTTGCAATGAATATTTGCATGTAAAGCTATCTGGGTAAAATATATATATATATATATATATATATATATATATATATATATATATGTGTGTATATATATATATATATATATATATATATATATATATATATACTATATGACACACAGCAGTCTCCAATGCCACTCCGATAAACAAATATTTGATAGAGAGATGGGAAAGATGGAGGAATAGAACAATGAGTGTGAGGTGGAGAGAGGAGAAACTAGAGACACAACCATGGTGACAGGTGTGAGAAAAGGCTTCATTGGATGTCGGACCACGTCCTTTCTGAGTAGGGCTGACATGATGGTGTGCAGCATCCTGGAACTTGCACAGACTCAGTCCCTGAACAGTTGCCTAGCCGCAGGATCACCCTGGTTCTGAGCAACAACAGGATGTCCAAGATGAAGAATGGTTCCTTGTCTGGATTGTACCTCCTCACATAACCTCTATGGTCCATGCTGCCTCTGGAGGCCATGTGAAGGGACTATAGCCAGCCAAGCACAGCAAGCATGGCAAACATGGCTTTGGCAGAATTTGCCCTTCTCCCCCATTCCCTCTTCCTTGCTAAAAACCATTAGCTTATTATACTCCTTAAGCTAGCCTCCAAGGTCTGTTCCCTTATTTGGCCACTTCCTTCTCCTGAGGCCCACTATCAAGGTCCAATTATCAAAGTCTTGAAGTCCAACAATCAGAAGCTCCCCTTTGGCTCACCTAATTAACGTGCCCAATTAAATGTAAACACCTTATCCTGACGTGGAGTTTCCCGTTTTTTACCTTTATAAGCCACAATTTTCCTATGGGCCATGTCTGTCTCCTCTCTATCCACAGGAAGTCATGTGTTCCCCAGGATAAATTCGTTTCCCCACTCCCATGCTTTTTCTCCCCCCACCTCTTGTTCCCTTCCCATTGTCTCTCTTCATCTATCTCCTGTCTTTGTCCCCTATCCCAACCCTCTGTACCTCTGGGGCAAATAAATCTTGGGGTGTCTTGAACTGGTATTGTCTCCTGATTCCATGTTGATGTCCATGGGCCATGGTGACACCAAGAGTCATGTCTGGATTCATAGTCCTACTGCAGCCAGGGGCAGTATTGATATCCATGGCCCACATTACCACCAAATGCCACTTGGATGTCTGTGTCTGTTCTGCTACCTGAAGCCACATTGATGTCCCCATGGGCTTTGCTGCCACTGGGGGCCATGTTGATGCAAGGGGCCCGCATTTCTACCTAAGGCCGTATTGATGTCCATGGGCCGTGTTACCACCAGGTGCCATGTTGATATCCTTGGCCTGTGCTGCCACTAAGAGTTATGGTAATATCCATGGCCTATGCTGTGGCAGAGGACTGTATTGATGTCCATAGTGTATACTGCCACAGGATACCATGCTGAGGTCCATGGCACATGGTAACACTGAAGACCATGTGGATGTCTAAGGTCCATGCTATTTCCAGAAACCATGTGGAAGTCTATGGTCTGTGCTCCTGCTGACTGCAAAGGGAAATGAAGCTATTTTTGCAGTGGTATCTATGACTGCAGGCTCAAAAAAGAGGGACACAGAGACTTCTGTGACAACCACTACACACCCCCCATCCAAAAAAAAAAGTAACAGCTTAGACAGAAAGCCATCGAGGGGAACTCTTAAAAATCATGATAAAGATGTAGAAGTGTAGCTCTTTACAATTGATAGTATCTGGTGGGGGTGTGGGAGGAGGACTCAGTTTTCTTTAAGGGGCTGGCCAGTGGGAGTTTGACCATGCTTCAGTGAGTATTTGGACAACACAGTTTTTACTTTTGCTTTTGTTTTCTGTTTTGTTTTCCTTTTTCTTTTTTCAGGGATGGGGAAGGTCACAAGGGTTGCAGGGTGGACCTGGAAGGACAGGGAAGTGAGTATGATTAGGATTCATGATGTGAAATTCTGAAATGATTGATAAAAAATATTATGTAAAAAATAAATAAGCAAACACAAACAAATATTGAAAATCAGCTTGAGGCACCTTTGAAAATGAAAATGCAAAAGGGTTATTATTATTGTGATTTAAATGATGACCTCTTACTCACTTGTTGAAATCTTTATGCTCAGTAGTTTTTTTTTTTTTTTTTTTTTTTGGAGTTGAGGACCGAACCCAGGGCCTTGCACTTGCTAGGCAAGGGCTCTACCACTGAGCTAAATCCCCAACCCCTATGCTCAGTAGTTTATGATGTGACTTATTTGTAAACATGGCCATAGGAGATGTAACTATATAACCTCAGAACAAGTCATGTTAGAGAGCAGTGGACCATTAACAACAATGTGATATTTATGAAAAGAGGAAGTTTGGAGAGAGAAATCCACATACACAAAGAACTCTACATGAAGATGATAGCAAAAAATGGTGTCATGATTCTCTAAGCCCATGAGTACCAAAGCTCTCTAGCCAGGCTCCAGAAACTAGGAAAGAGGTATAGAACTCACCTCAGTGGGAACCAACCTTGCTGACACCTTAATCTCAGCCTGCTGTGGCATGGTCTGTATGTCAAATTGCTCTGATTGGTCAATAAATAAAACACTGATTGGCCAGTGGCCAGACAGGAAGTATAGGCAGGACTAACAGAGAGGAGAATTAAGAGAACAGGAAACTGAGGAGAGAGACTGCCAGCCGCCGCCATGACAAACTGCATGCAAAGATGCCGGCAAACCACGAGCCATGTGGCAAGGTATAGATTTATAGAAATGGGTTAATTTAAGATATAAGAACAGTTAGCAAGAAGCCTGCCACAGTCATATAGTCTGTAAGCACTATAAGTCTCTGTGTTTACTTGGTTGGTCTGAGCGGCTGTGGGACTGGCGAGTGACAGAGATTTGTCCTGACTGTGGGCCAGGCAGGAAAACTCTAGCTACATCAGCCTTATGGTGTTCAGAACGGCAAGATAACTTTAGACAAAGTATAATACATGAATAATATTTGAAAGACAGTTACTGTAGAATAGGATTCAGGGCAAGACTATCAGAAGAGGTAACATTTTACCAGACCTAAGTCATGGGAAAGAATCACCCTTGGGAAGAGGGTTCCATATGGAACCAACAAAAGCCAGGAACTGAAGATGGAGTCAATGTATGTGTTGTGACTGGTGAATAAATTTCTTCTCCTGAGTAAACTTATTTTAAGTGTGCAGCATCCCAAACATTGACTAAGGTACCACTAGAGGATTTTTCCTATGGTGTCAATGTACACATTAAGTTGACTGTAGGAAATATGTAGGAAAAGATTGTCACACATACACAATATATGTCTATTGTCCTATGGTGTTAATATACACAGTAAGTGGAGGTAAATTCAGTGGCTCTTTTAACATATACAATTTCAACTCAGTGATTAAATGGTAATTAAGAAGATTTCTGCTTTTCCCTACTTTTTAATTAGTGTTTTATTGACATAGCAAACACAGTGTCATGTGACTAGGACTTCAGTGTCTTAGATATTGAAGGGAACCTTGAAGACTGTCACACAATATAGGGAACTTGTTTAGAAATATAGATGATTTAAATCAAGTGTTACCCAGAAGAGTGAGAAGCCACAGACTAGATTGTGTTTTTCCTTTTTCTTTCCAAACCTGAATTACATGCAGTTTCTGCAAGGCATACTCTAGCTTTCTCCAGAATCTTTATATGCAGTGAGATCTGTAGATGTGGCATCAAATCAGTGTCTTGCTTTGGGAAATGGGAGAAACAGGCAAGTTCTGGCAAATGGAAAGTTTTCTAGGCAGGCTGAATTCTTACCAAGTTAACACTAATTAATTTTATTCATGTAAAAATGAGAATGAAAACATAATGGAACAAATATCCCTTTCCATTGCAGTTCTAGGGCATGATGATTTGACTAATTGCTGATACTGTGGTTGTTCTTTACTTTTACTCTGAAGATGAAATTGTCCTGTGGTCCTACTCATGTGGCTCTTCATTAATTTCCAGACAGGGTTGC
>CABHPP010113556.1:0-11282 GCA_902168425.1 Peromyscus attwateri
CTCTGCGGGTTGCGAGCTGCGGCTGCTCCGGCTTACTCGTTGCAACGAGGCTGGGGGGTGGGCTTTTTTTTTCTCCCCTCCTTTCCCTTTTGCGCGTGTGTGTATGTGTGTGTGCGCAAAATATCTCTCTGGAGAAAGAAAGATGGGCGCTGGCGGCCGGAGGGGAGCCCTCAGGGAGGCAGCGGGGGAGGCAGGCAGGCTGCTCCCGGCTGCAGGAGAAGTTGCCACCCTTCAGCTGTTCCGGCCTTTATAAAGGAGAAGGGAGAGTGCAAGAGGTGGGTGGAGACAGCCTTTCCTCCCCTGGCCCCGAGTCAGCGCCGGGAGGGGGGCAGGAGCCAGGGGAGGGCCCGAGGCGAGGACTGCAGCTTAAGGGGTCTCTGAGAGCCAGGCAGCCCCTCCGGTTGTAAATCCAGCCCCTTGGCAAGAACTGGAGGCGATCCATGGCCCCACCCCTTAGCACAGTGACCTGTGTTTAGGGGCATGTCTTCAGGGCCAGGACCAAGACCAGGAGCGTAGCCCCTGAACCCCAGAATCAGACATCTGCAGCCTGGCATAGGCATGGTGATGAAGGACTGGGGCTCTGCAGCCTGGCAGCTTAGATTCAGTTCCTGTCTAATTGAGTAGCTGGGTCACCTTGGGCAAGTCACTTTCCTTATGTGCTTCGCTGTACGTTCCTTAAGTGGGGGACGGGGTATTGGGTGGATTAAATGTCAGAGTGATCAGAAAGCACCCAGCCACACGCCGGCCCCAAGGTTAAAGCGCTTAAGCCCACAGTGGGAACCCTTCAGCTACAAGCTGGGTCTGCCTCTCCTTGCTTGTTGCCTGGCACACAGCAGGCGCTGCCATGCCAGCATGGGCTGAATTTGAATTTGTTGAACTGCAAAGTCACACAAACCCCCACAGCCCTGCAGCATCCTCACAAGACTGCCACCAAGATGCCACCGCCCTCCCCACCGCCGTCACCAGGGTGTTTACTACCTCCCAATGTCCCCCCAGTTCCAGGCCCAGAGGCCACCCACCCACACCAGCACTCTCACAGTTAACACCTTCCACCCCCAGCTCAGGGAGCTGCCAGTGTCCCTGCCTTGAGTAGTCACTCTGTCACAGTGACACAGTGACACTCACGCTTGCTGGCCCAGCACCCACCACAAGCCCAGCAGGTTCACTGCGTTGCCTCCTGCCTTTAGGGCACCTTGGCCTCCTCCGCTTCTGCTGCCTGTCATCTGCCCTTGGTCCCCATGTCAGCCTGCAACCCCACATACGCTGAGTGGTGGTGCTGGATGAGGGAGAACCTGCCAGGCCTCTTTACACGCGGCTCCAGGCACCCGCTTTTCCAAATGACCAGCTAGCAGAAGTGGCCCAGTGGCTGGGAGATAGCCTGGGGCAGGTGACCTTTGGGCAGGTTATTTAACCTTTCCTGTGGTGCCCTGATTTCTTCCTCTGTAACTTGGAGTTACGGTAGGAGGAAAAGAGGAATTTCAAAGGAGCATGGGAAAATCATGGGGGGGGGGGGGGGGGGGGGGGAGTGTTTGCCATCTTTGTGATTGATGATGGGTTCATAGGTTGGGTTGGGGCTCTTGGGAGATAGGTCAGTTGGTAAAGTGATTGGTGATGCGAGGGCCTGAGTCCACTCCCCAGAACTCATTGAAAAAGCCAGGCAGAGCAGCACATGCTTGTAATCCCAATGTCAGGGAAGTAGAGACTAGAGCTTGCTGGCTAGCCAATCTAAACTAGTCAGTGAGCTTCAGGCCAATGAGAGACTTTGTCAAAGGAGGTGGACTACCCCGCACACACAGCAGCAGCAGCAGCAGCAGCAGCAGCAGCACACGCGCGCGCGCGCGCGCGCGCGCACACACACACACACACACACGTTAACTTTGGTCTTAACTGATACGTGCAGTTGGTTGTACCTCAGGGCAGTGAAAGGGGGCTTGCCCTCCTCACAGAGTGGTGGGAAGCTCACAAAATACACTCCTCCACAGGACTACCATCCAGGACAGACAGATGTGTTGGGAGACAAGAAGACCAGCTTGACTGTGGGGAGATCATCCAACACACTAGATCCCATGTCGAGAGCCTTAGAGATTTAAAAATACTTCCACCAGACAGAGGAGTGGGCTGGCCCTGGCCGTGTTCTTTTCTATGAACACGGTGACAGAGCCACCATTGAGTGGACCCTATGCACCGTCTTGTCTTAGTGCTTCTGTAAGATATGTTAGTCCACTCTTACCAGCAGGGAAACTGGAGTGCAGAGGGACTCAGCAACTTGGACCCCAGGTCACGTGGTGCCAGCAAGGGGTGGAGCCATGGCTTGGGCTCCAGGGTCCAGCTACAGAGTTCACACATTTAACCCACCATGCTGTACTGTTTTCTGCAGGTAATGGAATGATGGTAACAGTGACACTATGATTTTTTATTTTTCTGTGCGTATAGGTGTTTTGTCTGCGTGTGTGTCTGTGCATCATATGCATGCAGTAACCATAGAGGCCAGGAGAGGGCGTCAGATCCACTGCGATTGAAGTTACAGATGGTTGTGAGCCACCATGGAGGTGCTGGGACTTGAACCCCAGTCCTCTGGAAGAGCAGCAACATCTTTTAACCAGTGACCTATCTCTCTAGCCACCCCACCCCCCCAAACACACACACACACAAGGGCACTTTTTGCACAGTGCTTTGCCCAGGGGCAGGAGAGGCAGCAGGGCCTGCAGGTGCTGAGGTGCATGCTGGGGGAGCCCCTTTCACCTCCTTGCGGAGCAGCAAGGTACAGTGCCTCTTCTCTCTCCCACGAGGATCAGCACAGCAGGCATCTCTTCCGGGAAGCCTGTCAGGCTTGGTACTTGTTTCGGGTTCTCTGTATGCACCCCCACAGGGTTGTCTGGACATTGCTCTTGTATCAGGACCAACCTGAGTTGAGAGCGAAGAGAGGCTTCAGCTTCCAGCATGCGATAGTTGCTTGGTGAGTATCTGCTGGTGCCGGACATAAATGAGCAGACATCTTGCCTGTTTCTGCCTTTCAACCCTGGCCGGAGACATCTTGCGCAGAGACGTCAAACCCTTCCTGAAAGGTGGCATGGTACAGAACTCCAGCACTGGGGATCCGAAGTCTATCTTGCCCTCCCTGCATTGTTACAGAGGTGGATCTCGAGGTCTCAGACCTGGGAAGGCCAGGCCTGAGTTCTGCGTTAGGGTCAGGAAGGAATCAGGTTCTCCTGTCAGGTCAGGCTAGAAATGGGATGTGAACAGGGAATTGGGGGCGGGGGGGGGGGGGGGGGGGTGGGCGCCTGCCCCCACAGCCCTCCACCCCACACTCTGACCCATGTGAACTGAGTGGGAGGAGAAGTGGTTGTGCCAGACCTCTGAGTGCTGGGGGTAGCTTTGCCCCAAAGGGGACGTGGCAGACTTTTAGAGTAGTCTCGGCCCATCTCCATTGAAACCATCTGCCTCAGTTTGGTTTCTGTTGCTGTGATGAAACACCATGACCTCCAGCAGTATGGGAAGGAAAGGGTTTGTTTGGCTTACACATCCTGATCACAGTCCATCACTGAGGGAAGTCGGGCCAGGAACTCAAGGCAGGAACCTGGAGGCAGGAGCTGATGCAGAGGCCGTGGAGGAGAGCTGCTTACTTACTGGCTGGCTTCCTTGTGGCTTGCTCAGCTTGCTGTCTTAGAGAAGAACCCAGGCCCACCTGCTCTAGCATGGCACAGCCCACGGTGGACTGGGCCCTCCCACATTAATCATTAATCAAGAATATGCCCCAGCCAGGCGGTGGTGGCGCACGCCTTTAATCCCAGCACTCAGGAGGCAGAGGCAGGTGGATCTCTGTGAGTTCGAGGCCAGCCTGGTCTACAGAGTGAGTTCCAGGAAAGGCACAAAGCTACACAGAGAAACCCTGTCTCGAAAAACCAAAAAAAAAAAAAAAAAAAAAAAAGAATATGCCCCACAGACCCATCTGATGGAGACATTTTCTCAGCTGAGGTTCCTCTTCTCAGATGACCCTCGCTTCTGTCAGGTTGACCAAAAGAAAAAAAAAAAAAAAACAGGACACCATTTACACAGGGATGGGGTCACCTAGGGCCTAACTGGAGCTAGGAGATGCCAAGAAAGGAGGTGGTTCCTCCCCAGGGTCTCCACCTTCAACAATTCTTGGCAAGCCTGCTTTTCCCATGCCACAGATGACCTTGCACTCAAGCCCTGAACCATGTGATGGCCATGCCCATGCGCTACCCCACTGGTATGGTAGTCATCCCTGTGGAAGAGGCCTGTGGTAAACAGATGGGTCTCCTCGCTGTTCTGCATCACCTTAGAGCTGCCAGAGGGAGAGAATGCCATCACACACACTCATTTTACAGACAAGAGAGGCCAAAAAAGTCAAGCCCCTCAGTGAAAGACTGCCTGGGTCTAAAGTCCACTCACTAGCTGTGGGACCTTGGGAAAATTGTGTAACCTTAACTCATCTGTAGCTGTGGGTACCGGTAGTAAAGTAATAAACCCCTCACTGGTTAAAAGGACTTCACACATGTTGAAGGTGCAGCATGAACGTTGTACAGATGTTGGCCTTTATAATACTAAGGTACATGTGTGCACACACCCACCTCTAAACCCAGGATCCAGGGTGAGGAAAACAGCCCATGGCTGGAAGGATCACAGGCCTTCAGAACTGGGAATGGCTTGTCCTCATGTAGGGCCCTAACCCTCCTGTCGGAGAGACACTCCCTTCTTCCATGAGGCTCTGGCCCCTATGCTGTGAGTTTTCAGGAGAGCCCAGAAAACCAGACAGATGGATCATAGGTCTATGCTACCCACAGGAGCCTACCCCGTTGCCTTGGGCTTGTCAGGTACACAGGGTGAGGGAAGCCAGTGTTTGTTTATGCCACCAGGCAGAGCCGAAACATTTTTAGATCCTCCAGGCTCCAGACAAGGAAGAGGATGTGGATGTTTGGACCAGCAAGTCGGATCTGCCTACCTGGAAATGGCTGGAAGGAGCTCAGTCCTCCAGTGTCACAGAGCTGGCCCAGATGGCTGGGAGGAGGCCCACCCACTGCCCTCTTACTGGAGTGAACAAAGGTCCCTTTTCCCTGGAGGAGACACCCCCCACTCCCGAGCTGCACCCTTGCCAGGGTTGGGGCACCAGCAAAATCCAGGCTCAGGTCAGCCTAGAGGCACTCCCTGAGCCTCTGTCATGGCCACCTCAACCGTAGAACTAAGTGGATTACCTGAGACCACAATGGGGATAGGACAGTTGTACCCCTTGAAATCAAGGACAAGGAAACGGCTGCAGCCATCCTGAGCCCTGTTCCATAGTGCCTCCCATGTTGCCTGTCTCAGGGTGGCCAGCTTTGGTATGTTGTGGGGTCCAGAAAAACATGTGTTCCACGGAGGGGGCTGGAAGTGAAAGGCCAAGGATTCAGTGTACCCCAGGACCCGCCTTACGCAGGGTGGGGAGCGACTTGCTGGAGAAACGGCCGGGGGTGGGGGTGGGGGGGGAGAGAAGCTGTATTCTGGGGATGAGCTAGCCAGCTCTCTCTAAATCAGTGTCATTCAGCCATGTTCTGAACATTCTGGAAGGAATTGGGCAGGAGGGAGGGGCAGATAGCAGGCAGGCAGCCCCTCTTGGTGGGAAACCAGCTTGCTTGAGAGAACTATTTGTAAGTGTGGCGGGCCTGTGAAAAGAACAGGAAGCCCGCTGCGACATAAAAGTCACCAATTTCCCATCAAAGGCGCACACTCCGTGGCCCAGTGCTCAGCAGGCAGCTTGCCCCGAATTCTCAGAGCGGCAGTCACTCATTTAAGCCACACAGCCTGCGAGAGCAGGGTGTTCTCACAGGTGAGGACACAGAGGCCCCTGGCAGCCCTGCCAAGGTACAGCCTATGCCGTGGCCCCTGCCGATTCTTCTGCCAGAGGGCGAAGAGGAAAACACACCCCTACCACTGCCTGTCTACCTGGGCACTACCCCCGCCCACCCACTTTTATGGGTGGTCTCTGTACCTTCCCCCTGTGTGTGCAAGGAATAAACAAAGCCTTTTTTAAAAAAAATTGTGTTTATTATTTCAAAGTGTGTGTGTGTGTGTGTGTGTGTGTGTGTGTGTGAATGTCTTTGCCCTTGAAGGTTGGAGGCATCAGATCCCCCAGAGCTGGAGTTAAGGCTGTTGTAAGCTGTATGACATGGGCGCTGGGAACCGAACTCAGGTCCTCTGCAAGAGCAGTAGGCACTCTTACCTGCTGAGCCATCTCTCCAGCCCCTAAAGTCTTTTTCTTTTGAGACAAGGCCTTACTCTGTAGCCCAGGCTGGCCTTGAACTCATCCTCTCTCTGCCTTTCCAGTGCTGTTAATAAAAGATATTCACCACCATGCCTGCCTGGAATCTTTTTTTTTTTTTTTTTAAGGAGTGAAATTGATTTCATTTTTTAGGTGGGTTGGTTGGCTTGAGACAGGGTCTCATGTTGCCCAGGCTGTGGAGCCAAGAGACCTTGGAACTCTCATTTCTTCTGCTTTTACCTCCCAATGCTGGGATTAAATGCATGGCATTTTTATTTGGGGGGCAGTGTATCAGGGGGTGTGTAGTTTTGCAGTCTGGGATATATAGCCTAGTCTGGCCTGGAATTAACCTTGTAGCTCAAAGTGCCTTCAAACTTGAAATCCATCTACCTCTGCCTCCCAAGTGTTGAGATTACAGGTGTGAATCAACACACCTGGGAAAATATGCTAATTTTATATGGTTTATATGGCTATTTATATATATATATATATATATATATATGGTTACACACACACACACACACACACACACACACACACACACATCAGCCTTTTCAACTGCCCAGCTATGTGAGGAAAGTATATTATCCTTGTTGACCAGACAGGAAAATGGAATCCCAACTTAGAGGAGCAATGCCAGAGGCCTCAGTGTCCTCATCTGTAGAATGGGGCTGCAGACACTGTGAGTGCCAGGAATGTGGTACCATACCATGGGGCTTCCTCATAAAGATTTGGGCGTGACATTGTCAGCTCACCCCTCAGAGCTTTCTGCTTTGTGCTAGGGGCTGAGGGGTGGTTAACAGACCCAGGAAGCCGGAAAGATCTAGATGATTGTATGACTTTCCTCAGGTAACAGTTACCTAGCAGAGGTCAGCCCAGTGGGGTGACCAATGGTCTCAGTAACCTCCACTGTCAGGGGGGCAGTGCAGGAGGATGCACCCCAGCCACCCAGCACATCCCCGCCACCAAATGACCTGTCAGTGGCCCCAGGAGGGAGCTGGAGTCCCAGGAAGATGGACTTCCCCATCCCCTCCCCTCCCTCTCCCTGTCCCTCCTTGTGCAGGGAGCTCTCAGGGACCTCCTTTATTCTAGGGTGGTTACAAGTGGCACCCCTCAGGTCCTAGCCATGTGACCTGGGCTTGTCCTCTTCTGAAGCCAGCCACATCAGACCATGGTGCTGGGTTAATGTCGTGACTGAAGCAAATGTGTGGCACCAGGGTATGCAGAAGGGAACTGTGGTTGCCATTCTTCACCAGGGATGGTAAACTTCCCTGACAGGGTTTATAGCAGGCCTCAGAAAACGGCATGGGACTGACCATGATCCTGTGACAGATGAGGAAGCCTGAGGGAGGGAATGTGGCTTCTGGGAGATTCTCTGTTGCTTAGAATTGGACCTAGACTTGAATACCCCGGACTCCCAAGACAGTGCTCAAAGGAGGGAAAAAGAATAGTGGTGTGGAGAGATGTCTCAGTGGTTAACAGTACATACTGCTCTTGCAGAGGACCCAAGTTCAATTCCCAGCACACAGGTCAAGCAGCTTACAATCACCTGTAACTCTAGCTCTGGGGGGTCCACCACCTCTTCTGACCTCTACTGGCTCCTGCACTCACATATGAGCACACACTCTTAAAAATAAAATAAATGAGAGAGCTGGCATGGTGGTGCACACCTTTAATTCCAGCATTTGGGAGGCAGAGCCAGGCGGATCTCTGTGAGTTCAAGGCCAGCCTGGTCTACAAAAGCGAGTTCCAGGACAGCCAGGGCTGTTACACAGAGAAACCCTGTCTCGGAAAAAATAAAATAAAAATAAACAAATAAATAAATGTAAATAAATAAAATAAATTGGGAGCTGGAGAAATGTTTCAGTGGTTAGGCATTGCTGCTCTGTTCCCAGAACCCATGCTGAGAGGCCCACACCGGCCTGTACCTCCAGAGGACCCAAGGCCCCTTTACGGCCTCTTCAGGCACCTGTACTCAAATACGTATGCATCACACCACACACACATAACTAAAAATGAAATAAATCTTTAAAAAATAATAAATCTTGGGTACAGTGGCACACACCTTTAATCTCAGCACTTAGGAGGCAGAGGCAGGTAGATCTCTGAATTCAAGGTCAGTTTGGTCTACAGAGTGAGTTCCAGGACAGCTAAGGCTACACTTAATCCCAGCACTCAGGAGACAGGCAGGCAGCTCTCTTGAGTCTAAGGCCAGCCTAGTCTAATAGCAAGTAACAGGCCAGCCAGCATGACCCTGTTTCCCCAAAAAAGAAAAAGTCATACCAGGTAGTGATAGCACACACCTTTAATCCCAGCACTCAGGAAGCAGAGGCAGGTGGCAAAAACAAAAAACAAAACAAAAATCAAAGACATGTTGGTTTAGCTTGCTTGTGACAGTCTAGCTAGTTAGCCGAGGCTGTCTGTCCTCCAACTCTTGATCCTCCTGCCTCAACCACCTGATTGCTGGGACTACAGGCTTGTACCACCACACCCTGCCAGAAAGACAGATCTTTCTTCCCTAGATGAGTGAGCTGTTTTTCCATGTGGAATATGACTTGGGTGTGCTGGGAATAAGTGTGACTGGGGGGCAAGGCTTGAGTGAGACCTGGGTCTGTGTTCATCAGTGGACATGTTGGGAGACCTTAAACACCCAGGGATGGCCCTTGGGAAGTACCCAAGGAGGCCAGGCCGGCTAGTGGGTCCCCATGTGCAGGCACAGAATGCCTTTCAAACCAGGAAGACCACCTCAGGGTGGAGAATAACACCTCAGCCTCCACACTCATCTCCCTTCATCTCCCACCATCCCCCCCCCCCCACCTCCCCAGCTTCTTCCTGTTTTGATGGAAGGAAAAAATTTTCAGCTTTTTCCTTCTTTATTTTTCCAGACGGGTGACTCGCTCAGGAGAGGAATTCCCCCCTCCCGAATCCCCATTCCCTGCCACCCTATGCATCGATGCCATAGGTCCGGCCCATCCTGTTGTGCTGGGACAGTCATGGCTATTTTTGGGTGCTTTATGGGGGTGGCGCCTCAGGGGAGGGGATGTGGGGGTGCCTCGGCTGCCTCCTTCCAGTCCCCTTCCCCCTTCCAGGTTCCTCCCCACCCCCATCCATCCTCTGGCCAGCCAGGCTCTGGGAGGAGGGAAGGAAGCCTGTTTAGCCCGGGTATAAATAACTCAGGTGGTTACTCAGCCCTGAGAACATGATAATGTGAGTCACCATGTGAAATCAAGAGGAGCAGCGAGCAGCCTCGGAGCCACCCAGGGCAGGGTTGAGGGCTGCAGGAGGGCAGTGTGGTACCCGGGGACCCGCACTAGGCAGGGCCGGCCCTGCCTGGCCAAGCATTTGAGCAGTGTGTGGTGTCAGACCCTCACGATTCCTCATTAGGGTTTTGAGGGGTGTGGCTTCATTTTCAAGGTCCTGTCTGAGGCAGGGAGCTGAAGGGAGGCAGGACCAAGCTCTGAGCATCACCACGTCCCCTCCCCCTGCCTGTCACACGCCAGGATACAGAGCAAGTCTACTGAAAGTTCTGCCCCCCTCCCCTATTTCCAGGGTAACTGGGCCAATCAGTGGGCTTGTAGGGGGGGAGTGGGGGCCCGGGCTGGAGGAGGAGGGTCTCAGTGCTTGGCCTGCTGAGCCTAGATTAGCTCTAAATGAGAACAACCCTATTACCACCTTCCTTTGGGGGCTGGCTGCAGTGTGGGTGCAGAAACAAGACACCCTGAGGGATGTGTGACCCAACTGTGGGATTAGCCTGGGCAGCCTGCTGGGCTGTGGCCCAGTCCTCAGCTTTGGCAGGCCAAGTCAGAGGCACCCCAGCCCCAGCCTCCCCCATCTCCAGAGCCACACGGGTCTGGATCCTTGTTGCCATGGCAATAGGTTTGGGAGCCTAGGAAGGCCCAGCTTCTTCTGTCCTCCTGCTAGGCAAGCCTGGAGCAGGCAACAGGATCATGAGGTCAGGGAGGCAGCTAGCGCCTCCCCCAGGACAGAAGGATCAGGCTGGGGCCAGGCAGGACCTTAGGGTATCCATGAGGCCTTGGGTACAGTGTCCCTGGAGCTGAGTCTGAGGTCCCCATCTGGACAATGGCAGAACAGGGTGGAGAATTGTGACCTTCCTAGCCGTGAAGTCACGAAGAAAGCTAAGAGCTGCTGCTGCAAATCTGAAAATCACCAGGGCTTTTTATTCTAGGGCACCTTCTTTCCCACCTTTGACCTTAGTCCCAAGCCTACCTGACTCTACCCTGACCTCAACCCAGCTTCTTCTCCAGCTTCTTCTCCAGCTCCATCTTGACCCCCCAACCCTGCTCCTACTCCAGACACTACCCCCATGTGCCCAGACAACTTGGCATGGAGCAGGACCTGCCGTTAGCAGGCAGCCTGCCCTCTGGCCCCTGACGAACAATAGGGACTCCAGGAATATTGTCTACCCGGACTGAATCAAACACTCTAAATTTAGTCTGTCTGATGCGCCCTCTGCTTCCTGTCCCTGTTGCCCTCCTTTCAAGGCGATGAGGTCACCCCGGAACTGCATGCCTTGGCAGCCAGACCCAGGGGGTTTCCAGGTCCAGAGCACTGTCCTGCGCTTGGGAAACGGACCGTGGGGATCAGAGGTCCTGAGTCTTTCCTCATGCCCCACCCCGCTGGAGTGTCAGGAGCTTCTCCAAAGTGACTTAGGGATAACCCATGTGGCAGAAGCCAGCACCAGGGAGAGAGTGCCAGCGAAAGCCAAGCTTTGTCCCTGCCCTGGAGGTGACAGCCTGAGGCGGGGACAGTCAGCAAATAAGCAGGGAGTGAGCAGGGCTATCTCAGCGCTGTCAGGGTGGCATAAAGGACGCAAATCCGAAATCTGATCGACAGACACAGCGTGGGTGGAGGCCTTGGCTTAAGAAAGAGGTCAGAGCAGGCTCCTGGGAGGGCGATATTTGAGCTGAGGCTTGAGTGACCAGAAGGCTGAAGTCCTAGGTTGGGTCACTCCCTCAAGGCCAGAGGGGGCTAAGTGAAGAATCCAGGACGATGAGAGACACTTGCC
>CABHPP010113556.1:11382-21382 GCA_902168425.1 Peromyscus attwateri
AGAGAGAGAGAGAGAGAGAGAGAGAGAAACCCCATGATGAGGTTGCAGGCAGGGCTAGCCTAAGTCCCCGCAGCTCAGACCAAGAGCATCGGCATCCTAAACTGGCCGCTGGAAGGCACCTTCTCAGGTACCTGCTTCATTTGGCCCTTGAGTCACTGACCAGAGAGGGCTTGTGTCTAGGCCAGAGTCACACAGTGCATCAATCTCTTCCTGCAACGTTTTCGACAGTTAGGAAGTATAGGAGGCACTGGCCACCGGGCGTCTGTCCAGTCCTGCTGAATCTGTAGTTTCCAGTTCCGGTGGGAAAGAGGCAGCCCCTGAGGCTTACCTGGTGGGTGGGAGGGGTCTGCACCTCCCCCATCCTCACATTACCACCCTGAGCATCCCGAAGCCCCTGCTCCCCCATGCTGCCAAGAATCTAAGATTGGCAGCAATGGTGGGGGGGGGGGGTTGGCTCTGGAATGTTGTCTTCTGGTGCCAGCACCAACGTGCCAGCCTCACCAGAGGCCTCAGGGGCGGATGGGGGATCACCAGGACGTGTCTGGAATGGGGAGCTGGCAGCCGCGCCACTATGGGAAGGCAGGGCCCTGCTTGCCTGCTGAAGCTCATGTGGAGTCGTCCCCTTTTGGAACTGGCCCACCTGACCTCTCCTGCTTACCATGTAGGGTGACTCAGGAATGCCACCTCAATGCCTCTCGGTTCACACGTGAACCCTGATGCCAGGGAAGGTGAAAGGCTCCAGCTAACCTTCTAGGCACTATCTACAGAAGAAGACTTCGGGCACCGATCCCACCTGAGCCGTGACCATCTGTCAGACCTTGTTTCCCCAAGGCTGCCCCAAGGTTCTGGGTGAGCACTGACCACCAGGACACAGACTTTGCCCTGGCCTTGGCACACTCCAGTGCCCCTGCCCTATTGGCTGTGTCTCCCGCTACCCCACTTGGTGTCCACTCTCCCTGGACACTTAGGAGAGGCAGAAGTCTTTCTGAGAGAGGGTCTGGAATGGGAGTCCTGGGAAGACAAAGCATTGCCGGTTGCTGGGGGTGGCAGATTACCTGGTGAAGGTGTCAACTCCAAAGCCCAGCGGACTTCAGTGTGAGCCCTGGCTCCCCCACTGGTCAGCTGTGTGACCTTGGCAAGTTACTAACCCTTTCTGAGCCTTGGTTTCCCCCTGTGTGCAGGGGTGACAATGACCATGACCACACCAGGGCTTGTGGGCTGTAGCTAGTCCTGTGAAACCATTAGGGGATAGGTAAAGGAGGGTGCGGGGAGGAGGGCATGTCTCCCCCATTGGTCAGGAGCTGGTAGGGACTTGAGGAGGGTAGCTCCCCCATCCCAC
Source organism: Peromyscus attwateri (assembly GCA_902168425.1). Lineage (NCBI taxonomy): Eukaryota > Metazoa > Chordata > Mammalia > Rodentia > Cricetidae > Peromyscus > Peromyscus attwateri. The sequence continues at coordinate 12,722 of CABHPP010113556.1, forward strand.
CCTGAAAGTACAGTGAGGGGTACTGCTCCCTTATGCTGCCGCCCCCAAAGAGGCTGAGGGACCTCCATGCTCCCAGCGATGTCAGTGGTAGAGCTGGGTAAGGCCCTCTTATTCTGCCAGGTGCCTGTGAGCCCTGGGCTGGCACTGTCCCTCTGATCCCCAGCAGGGCCCAGGCCAAGAAACCTTTATTTTTAAACCTTTGAACAATGGCTGGTGGGACCCACCTCTGCAGAAGACAGAGAGAGTGGAAGGGAGGGGAGTCTCCCTTCCTAGGCCAGCACTGGTGCCCAGGGGACCCTGCCCTCCCTCCAAGAGAGACATAGAACCTACTCCATTCCTCCCACTCAGCTTAGCCCTTCTCTTCTTCGAGGTCCATATTCTAGATGCCACTGTCTCCTCGGCTGGCACACACAGGCCTCTCTCCTTAGACAGTGAGGTACACCGAGTATCACGGTGGACATTGGGCCCCCGGGGGAATTGATCTCCACCCTTTATAACCTCCTGGGGAAGAGAGAGGAACAGCCTTGAGGAGCCCACACACCCAGCACCCGGGATGGCCACTATCGCCCCTCATGACTCCCTTGCTCATCATAGCCTAGCATAAAACTCCCAGGTCTGCATCAAGAGACATTGTCACCAAAGGTGACCAGGAACAACTGTCCCTGAGAGCCAGACAAAGGGGGAGTCCTCCTTACTGGTATGGCCTGCTAAGACAGAGGACCTCTCTCTGGAGCCTGGCCTCACCCCTGGCCCCTGGGGGACCTGGCCTCTAAGGGAGGAGGAGGGGGGGGACAGGGCACAGAGGTTGGGCCAATGGGAGGCCTTTCGCCTTCTTCCCACCTCTGTGCTCCCCTTCTCTTCTTGGCCTCGCTGCACACAGCACTTCCTGTAGTTACTCTCTTGGCTGTGCCCCGTGCCCACCTCCCCTCTCACCAGAGGAACACTGGGTTACAGATGTTCATGGCACCACCTCTGGCTTTACCTGTGTTGTGGGGACCTGAAGTCCTTACACTTGTACAACAAGCCCAGTGTACCCCCCCCCAAGACATCTCCTCAGCCAAGCTTTGCCTTTTTGACATCTGTCTGTCCGGCCATCTGCCCATCTATCTGTTTTTCTCTTGGTGGTCCTGCCAGTACCTTTTCCCAGCAGTAAGAACCCCAGCACTCCTACTGTGAGATGGGAAGCTGAGACAGGAGAATCTCCCAGAAGCCCTCAGGCCTGCTATCCCAGAATACACAACACAGACACAAGATGGACCCTAGGGACAAGGGAGGAGAGAACCGACCCCCAAAAGTTGTCCTCTGACCTCCACAGTTGAACCAAGGCACACGTGCACCTGCACCACAAACCCAAACACACAGCATTGGTTAATTAATTGTTTTAAATTGGAGAGATGGCTGAGTTGATAAAATGCACAAGGACCTGAGTTTGTCTCCCCAGCATCCATGTAAGAGTCATGCGTGCCCGTCGTCCCAGTGCTGGGGAAATGTAGACAGGCGAATCCCTGGGGCTCTCTGGCTACCTTGTCTAGTCAAATCAATGTGCTCCAGGTTCAATGGGAAACCGTCTCAAAAAAACAAAGTAGAAAACAGTTGAGGAAGATGCCCATTGCCAGCCTCTGATATCCACACACATGGGCGGGCACGTACACACCCGCCCTCCCAACCCCACAGGCGCATACATACTAAAATGAAAGTAAATACAAAATGTGGTGAACGCTGGGCAGAGATGCAGAGAAAAACCAACAGACAGACGCTGTTGGGGGGACTGTCATTTTGTGCCAGCATCACGGAACTATGTGGAAAGCTCCTCAGAAAGCAGAACGTCCCTACTTGGTGGTGCAGCCCATCACTAGGTGCACATGCCCACAGGAGGGTGAATAGTGTGCTAGAGAGACCTTGTGCTCCCCCAACCCTTGAACCTCTATTCACTATAGCTGGGGCAAGGAACCAACCCGAGGGCTGTCAGCCCAGAGCCGGCAGCTGATGGCTGGAAAGAGATATGGTACCTAAGTGCCGTGGAGTACTAGTCGAGGGGAAGAAAAGAAACCTCCACCCTTCTCAGCAGCATGGATAAGCCCGGAGGTCACTACATTACGTGAAAGGAACTAGGCTGAGACAAAAACCACATGTTCTCACTTCCGTGGGGAAGTTGAAAAAGTGGATCTTATGGAGTAGGAAATAGAGGAGTACTTACCAGAGACTGGGCTGGGGGAGGAGAGGAGGGGAGAGAGGGGGGATCATTAACAAGTTTGGGGTTCAGCTGGACAGGAAAAGTGGCTTCTAACTTTGGAGCACACAGTAGGGTGTACTAGTTACTTCTGGCTGTAACACAATGCCCAGCAAAAGTAGATGAAGGAAGCAAGGTTTCTCGGGGCTCCAAGTTCCCGGGTACAGTCAGTCTATCACAGTGCAGAGGCGTGGCGGAAAGAGACGAGGGAGCTCGTCACACTGCCTCCTCGGTAAGGAAACAGAGAGAGATGAATGCTGGTGTTTAGCTCTCTTTTTACTCATTTTTGGGACTCCAGTCCAAGGAGTGGTGCGGCCCACGTGTACGGTGGGTCTTCCCACAGAGTGGTGCTGCCCAAGTGTACGATGGGTCTTCGCACATCACCTAATCCCTCAGAGACATGCCCAGAGGCTTGTTTCCATGGTGATTCTAAATGCCATCAAATTGGTAATTAAGATTAACCAAGGCTGGAGAGATGGCTCACCAATTAAGAGCACAAACTGTTCTTCCAGAGGACCTGAGTTTCCAGTACTCACAGCTGGCAAGTGGCTTACAACCACCTGAAACTCTAGCGCCAAGAGATCAGATGCCCTCTTCTGGCCTCCAGAGACACTGTACTCACATGAGCAAACCTATGCACAGACACACAGACGCATAGACACACAGACACACACAAATATATATATATTTTCTGGAGAGATAGATGCCTTAGCCATTAAGAGCACTGGCTCCTACCAGGCAGTGGTGGTGCACGCCTTTAATCCCAGCACTCGGGAGGCAGAGACAGGTGGATCTCTGTGAGTTTGAGGCCAGCCTGATCTACAGAGTGAGTTCCAGGACAGGCTCCAGAGAAACCCTGTCTCGAAAAACCAAAAAAGAAAAAAAAATAAATAAAAAAGAGCACTGGCTCCTCATGCAGAGGACTCAGGCTTGCAGAGGACCCAGCACCTACATGGTGGCTCACAGCTGTCTGTAGCTCCAGTTCCAAGAGATCCAAGGCCTCTTCTGTGCTCTGTGAGCTCCTGAATGCATGTGGTACACAGACATACTCTCAGGCACACACATACACACATAAAATTAAATAAATAAATATTAAAAAACTAAATCCAGACGATGGTGGCGCACGCCTTCTATCCTAGCACTAGGGAGGCAGAGACAGGCAGATCCATGAGTTCGAGGCCAGCCTGGTCTACAGAGTGAGTTCCAGGACAGCCAGAGCTACACAGGAAAATCCTGTCTCAAAAAAACAAAAACAAAACAAAACAAAAAGTTATCTCACAAGAATGGATGAGAGAGAGAGAGAGAGAGAGAGAGAGAGAGAGAGAGAGAGAGAGAGCGTGCTCCATTCCTGGCTGAGGGAGGAGTAAGCAAGTACAGAGGCCTGGTGGTGGGAATGTGCTCACTCATTAGAGAGAGGGACGGGAAGTGTGGAGGAGCCCTGGGGCAGGAGCTACGTCAGAGGCACCAGGGTACTGCCTGCTTCCCCTTCCCTCCCCACTTATGACCTTGGCCCCACCCACCCCTAACTCTAGCCTCGACTTCTCCTTCCCATTATAGCTGGGAAGACAACGACCACATCCTTTCCTAGATGGCACCCACCACCACCACTCCCTGAGAGCAGGTGGTATCATTCCTTCTCCCAGAGGTGTGGGGACCCAGCAACTGATCCTCACTCTGGCCCCAGCATCTGCTGACCCTGGAGATTCTTCTCTTTTGCTGTTCACAGCTGTTTCTAGGATCCCCGGACTCACCATGCAGTGAACTCAGCCCGGTCTACACTCTCCTTCCTACCCTTCTCCATCTAACCAGATCTGCACTGTGCCCTGGGCATCCTGGGGTAGGAGAGGGAATGAGTCTTACCCTCCTCTGTACCCCAAGGACTGGCACAGAGCTAGTCTCTGAGAAGCATCTTGATGGATGGAAGGATGGACAGAGTGGATGGGCATGGACTCAAATCCAGGCAGGCCTAAATATTGGGCACTGTGCCAGGACAAGAAGCTGGGGTGCCTCTGATAGTTGACTCCACTCAGCGTTCATGGGCAAAGAGCTCCTTGCCCTATCTAGGAGTCTAGAGTCACTCTGGGCCCCACGTTAATCTGCTGGGACCTTGGGAAACCCTGGGTCTACACTGAGCTGCGCATTCACAAGAGTAGCTGTTAGAAGAGTCTCGGTTCTCAAAGCACAAGCCCCAAGGTTGGGTGTGGGCCAGCCAGCCTGGGGTCAAAGCCTGGCCTTGGTCATTGTCAGCTGTGTGACCCCAGACGATTTACTTTGATGTCTCTGAACCTGGTTCGGTGGCTGTACGGGCTGAGCCTCAGTACCTGTCTCGTTAGGTCTTGGGTGTGTGTGTGTGTGTGTGTGTGTGTGTGTGTGTGTGTGTGTCCAGGAATGGGATGTGCCCGTGTGCTCACATCTAGTAACTAACTGTGTCAGAGGAACAAGCTGGGGGGTGTCCCAGGCCGCTGCTCTGAGGTCTCTGAAGTGTCCAGAACAGGGGTGGGGTGAAACTTTGACAGTACCACAGCAGCAGCTGGCCCTAGCTGAGCATGCTCACAAATGCAGGATGTATGGACTGTCTATACACAGGGTCTTGGTGGACATCCATACTGCTGCCCAGAGGCAGCGTCCACCCTACCCTCACACAGACCTTCTGCAGGTGTACCACAGAGACTGAGGGAACCTGGGGACAAAGTTCTCAGTGGCCTGAGCCCCCAGAGCCCTGGGAACATCTTTGTGCCCACACCCACTCTAACCCAGGGACGACGGCTGGAAACATTCATAGGTTAGACAGACAAGGTATCAGCTACCCCAGCCCGGAAGGAGCATCCCATCAGATCCCGGTCTCCCTGCTCCAAGGGCAAGGGGGGACTTAAACAGGGTACTTAAGGACCCAAGTGGTCCTGAGGGCAGAACCTATTGAACAGGGACACTGAGGTTATAGGAAGGCTACATTACTCACCTAAGCTCACACAGATGCAAGGGAGAAGCTGGCTCCAGAAGCCTGGATTCTGACTCCTGGCTGTGTGCCACCCCCTCCTCATGATGTGATTCTGGAAACTACCCCAGTTCTAATTTGCAAAATGAGTCAAGGTCATCTGTACCTCCCAGGGCAGAAGACAATCCCAGGGACTCCCTGGCCAGGGGGTGACATCGTTCTGAGTGTCTGGCGGTAGAACAGCTCTTCTAGAGAACCCAATAATGGCACATTTAAGCCACTTTCTCATCCTGCTCTCTTCCCAAACCCATTGGGCAGGAATTACCATTAAGGCACAAAGCATTTGTCCAGGAACACAGAGGCAGTCCCGGTTCTGACCCTTGGGCCACCGCCAAGCCCAGAACTGGCCCCAGGCCAGTTTCCCCTCAGACACTCCAGCACCTGGGCAGATCTTGGGTGCTCACCCCCAAAGTCCAAATTCTCATTTTTAATGTCTTTACTATAAAAGGCATGATGCGTGCCTACTTGGGAAAATCTGAAAAATGCAGAAAAGTCAAAATAAGGAAGAAAGATCACCACCCACAGCCCCACCCCCTGGGCCCAGTCATTGTTAGGGCTTGATGTATTTCCGGCCATAGTGTTTTGTTTGACGACTGTTTTAAAAAGCATAGCTGAGATCACACTGTATATTAAAAGGAAAAAAAGAAAAAGGAAGCCAAATGGTAGTATCCTGCTTTTCTGGCCTGCCATTTTATCCTGGGCTCTTTTTTTGGTTATTTTACCTCCGGCCTGGTTTCCTTTCCCCATCTCTGAAGCTCATTTTTATTGGCTGCCTAATATTTTATCAAGTGAAAGTTCCATGGTTGACTTAGCCGTTCCCTTGTTGTTGGATAACTCCATTATTTCCAGTTTGGGGGAGTTATAAATAACAGGCTTTGATTGGTATCTTTGTGCGGAAAGTGTCCTGTTTTCCACAGTTAGGGGTAGCTCCTTAGCTGGAATGGAATTACTGGGTTGATGAGGCATGTGTGCCCTGGAACTCTTGGCCTAACAGCCTCCCACAGGACATGGCCACGCCTGGCCAACACATGAGTGCGGAGGGTGGCAGGAGTGCCCACTGCCACTTGGACAATCAACAGTACCATTCTTCTGCCTCTGCAGCTCATTTGCTGCCCATCATCCCCCTCTGGTCACGCACTCATTCACTCATGTTGATAGAGAAGGGGAAAGCAGCTGTGGCCAGGCACAGGACTAGACTCCGGGATGCTGCAGGGAGCTGAGTAGACAAGACCCCCGTTGTCATCAGGATGAGAAGGGAAGGTGCTAGGAAGAAGGAAGGTAAAGCAGAGACATCTGAAATGTGGGTATATGCAAATCAGGGTGCTCTGTGGCTCACCATCTCATTTGCGTGCCTCCCCAGAAGAGTGGGCAGGCAGAAGGTGACACTGACCTCCTTCAAAACCTGGAAGGAAGACAAGCAAAAATGCCTTTAATCCCAGCACTCAGGAGGTAGAGGCAGGCAGATCTCTGAGTTCCAGGCCACCCTGGTCTACAGAGTGAGTTCCAGGACAGCCAGGGCTTCACAGAGAAACCCTGTCTCAACAAAACCACAACAAAACAAAACAAAAAAGGCCCACAAATTTGGATGGAGCTGCACAGGGCATGTGCCTTTAATTCCTCAGCGCTCAGGAGGCTGAGGCAGGTGGATCTCTACAAGTTCAAGGCCAGCCTGGTCTACAAAGCAAGTTCCAGGCCAGCCCAGGCTACAAAGTGAGACCCTGTTTCAAAGAACAAACAAACAAAAGCTTGGATGGTGCTGGGCACGGTGGCACAAGCTTAAAATTCCAGCTACATGGGAAGCTAAAGGCAGGCAGGTCCAAAGTTCAAGGTGTGCTTGGGCTAAAGAGTGAGTTCAAGGCCAGCCTGGAGGACTTAGTGAAAAATTACCTTAAAATGAAAAGTCAGGGGCTGGAGAGACAGCTCAGCAGTGAAGAGCTTACTGCTCTTCCAGGGCACCTGAGTTCAATTTCCAGGACCCACGTGGCAGCTCACAACTGTCTGTAGCTGGAGTTCCAGGGGGATGCAGCGCTCTCTTCTGGCCTCCGTAGGCACCACACCCACATGGTACAAAGATATACATGACTGTGAGACACCCACACACATAAAATAAGAATACAACTTCTTTTTAAAGTAAAAAGAGGGTTGGACTCATTGGTAGAGCACTTGCTTAAGGTGCTGTGGCCCTGGGTTCAGTTTCCTTGAGTGGGTCTCTAATTTCCTTTGCTGATGCTGTCATAAAACACTCCAACTAAAAGCAACTGGGGAGGACAGGGTTTTTTGGTTTACTATTCCAGGTCACAATCCAACATTGGGGGAAAGCAGGACAGGAACTCAAGACAGGAACCTGGAGGCAGGAACCATGGAGGAAGGCTGCTGCCTGGAAGGCAGACTTATGATCGGCTAGCTTCCTTATACAGCCTAGGACTATCTCTGCCCAGGGAATGGCACTGCCCATGGTGGGCTGGACCCTCTTTTTTTTTTAATTTTTATTTTTTTAATTTTTTAGGTTTTTTGAGACAAAATTTCTCTGTAAACAGCCCTGGCTGTCCTGGATCCTTGCTTTGTAGACCAGGCTGGCCTCAAACTCACAGAGGTCCTCCTGCCTCTGCTTCCTGGGTACTGGGATTAAAGGCGTGCGCCATCATGCCCAGCTAGGCTGAACTCTCTTACATCAATTAACAATCATGACAATCCCTTCCAGACACGCCCTCATACCAACCTGAGAAAGACAACTACTCAGCTGAGACTCTTTTTACAGGTTCATTCTAACCCATGTCAAGTTGTCAGCGCTAACAAGTCAGGTGGTTTCCTCAAAACCTGGACTTCTGGCTTCTTCTGCGCCCTGAAAACTAGACCATGTTGGCCGAGTTCCCAGGGGGTCCCCAGGAGCTCGGCCACAGCCTCTGCTCAACCCCTGCTGGCCACCTCACCTCCCAATGCACTCAGCTCTTAGGCTATCTTTCCTAATCACTGCAGCTCAGTCACAGGCCTTCAGAGCTCCAGGGACAAAGGAAAGATTTGAACCTACAAACGACCTCCCCGAACCCACCATGCTGCTGGCCCTAGGGGAAATCTTTGAGAGATGAGAGGCCTAGCAGGTGGACAGATTGCCCTGCCAAAGCTAGTGGCTGCTCAGAGTATCTCCCATGGGGAAAGGGGCCTAGTAGCCGGAACTCACACATCAGGTTGCTGATTTCCTATTTCTTTGACCTGGGGTTCCCTCTGCTCAGAGTGCTCTCACCCTTTCTCTCCCAGCTTGATGTTGAACTGAGATGCTTCCTCCTCCAGGAAGCCCTCCCTAGCTCTGGCCAGGATGGGGAGGACACGGTACATCTGGCTCCTGAACCCTGATCCAGGAAAGCGGGGAAGCTGGGCCTCGCTAGAAGAGACTGGATTAGCAGTGACATGGATCCCAGAGGAAGCCCTGGGTCATGTT